>JARJDW010002602.1:0-39941 GCA_030264715.1 Adinopsis sp. GC000173
GCTACAATTAATAAAATCATTAAATAAAAAGAGTTATACTTCCTCTGGCTCATATTAAGTTCAATTTATCGTCTAGATTATTGAAAATAATCAACTTAATTAAATTGTTTGGACATAATCATTATAGATTTGGACATATCTAATAAAAATTTGATGGCGAAACTTTGTTTGATTTACAGAACTAACCGTTTACCTGCTGTGACAAATTAGAAAATATTTAATAGCGAGTAGAATATATGTGGATGAAGTTAGTAACGATTGCAAACAAATTTTATTTATATCGCAAAATATCAATAATGTTAGAAATTTCAAGTAATGGAATATATTTGCAAATTTAATTCCATAATTTTAAATTATGATAGTAAAACAGGAAAAAATTAATGAAAATGTAAACATATTAATTCATTATCAGATAAAGTTAGCTAGTATGTAGTTTTTTTTTCATTAAGCAATGAAGTTTATCGTCTAGATTATTGAAAATAATCAACTTAATTAAATTGTTTGGACATAATCATTATAGGTTTGGACATATCTAATAAAAATTTTTAAATAAAATTAAAAAGAGAAACACTTGGTTATGTTTTACAAAATGTTTTACCAAGTGTCTACTACAACATCCTTAAATCTTATAATAAGAATTTGATGGCGATACTTTGCTTTATTTACAGAACTAACCGTTTACTTGCTGTGACAAATTAAACTTCCTTAGAAAATATTTAATAGCGAGTAGAATTAACGATTGCAAACAAATTTTATTTATCGCAAAATATCAACAATGTTAGAAAATTTGCAAATTAAATTCCATAATTTTAAATTATGAGAGTAAAACAGGAAAAAATAAATGAAAATGTAAACGTATTAATTCATTATCAGATAGAATTAGCTAGTACGTAGTTTTTTTTCATTTAGCAATGAATGTTGTTGTTTATTAACAAATCGTGATGTGATTTCGGTGATTTATTACTTATTTAACGAGTAAAAAAGCTGCAAATTGTGATTGAAATCTTGCATATAATTCAATTTAGTACAATAAATAAAGAATCGCTTTAGAAATGTAGGAAAAAAAGAGATTTAATTAAACCATTTTTTATGCGTTTAGCACATTGAAATTTATAACAATTTAATGCTGCGCACGCTTGTACCCACTTCAGCCTTCAATCACATCACATCATAAAGCCACTTATCTAACATAACACATTTTTAATTTATTATATATCATATAGTATATGGGTACTATAAATAAATAATCATTGCTTTTTCATGGATCGATCGACAGTATCACCTGACGCAATTTCACCGATTAATAATAATAAAAAAATCGACGAAATACTTTCATACGCGCTTAATTATTGCATAACGCTTTTCTCTCGCACATGTAGACGCGCTCGATTACATCATTTATAAGATCGGCCTATGGAGAGAAAAAAATGTATACGTGTAAACGTGTACACATGGGCTACACACAAATCTATTGTATAACGAAATGAATAATGCAAAAAAATCTTATACTATAGCGAAATAAGAAGAAAAAAATNGCACATGTAGACGCGCTCGATTACATCATTTATAAGATCGGCCTGTGGAGAGAAAAAAATGTATACGTGTAAACGTGTACACATGGGCTACACACAAATCTATTGTATAACGAAATGAAATATGCAGAAAAAATCTTATACTATAGCGAAATAAGAAGAAAAAAATGACTTTCTCTCGGGCGCATAAATTTCCGCGATTGAAAAAAAAACAGGACATTGCGCGCGCGATGCTGGCTGATAATAATGTTGATAATCAAACAGTAAATAAAATGTGTATAAATTATATCGAACAGCAGCGCGCAACATTCAATAAAACGTTACAGTTAGATTTTGAGCATCAGTAACAACGGCAATACACACACCGCTAATTGATGATCGATCGATTAACGAAAATGCGATATAATAAAATCGTACATTTTATTGTATCCCCCTGTTTGTAATAAATCCGTTCCAGCTCATTTGCTGTATATGTGCAAACGAAACAGCAATCAGCTTGGCGCTTATAGAAATTATTCATCGATAAATAAAAATCGCACACGTACACAGTACAGCGAATTTCTAATCAAAGTATGATTATTACGTAATGGATTTTTTGCGCGCCAAACGGCGCAAATTATAACCGATTATATGCAGTTAGGAAATATTTATTACCATTTTTTTGTAATGCGATGAAAGTGATAATAACAACAATAACGCGAATTAATGACGTTTTGAAAATACCTACATTTTATCGCGCAAACTTTACTTACGTACATGAAAAGCTCAAAAGTTTAATAGTTTTTATCGGTTTTCCTTAATGCGCCTGCCAATCGTTATTTAAACGCATTGCGAAACTTTCATCCAGCTGAGAAAAAATGTAAATATTTCTAATATGTACATACTGTTACGTATTAGATTTGCTAACTCATCAAAATTGGAACAGATTTTATGTATGTAGTTGGGAAATATTTTCTACATTTCTTCTCTCAGTAATTTTTGTTAATTTTCTCGTTTTTTTTGAATGCGTCGGTTAGTTTTTATTAATTTCTCCTCGCAAAAAATCGATTAAAAACGCTTTCCAACTGAGATAGCGCGCGAGAGAGAAAAAAACGCTTTAGGTATTGTAATTTATTCATCGATAAATAAAAATCAAACAGACATTATTTCTAATTACATGCTGCAGCATGTTTTGCTTAACCAGTGTTTCGCAAAGTAGCGGTCACAAAAAGCTAATAACTTTTGAAATGTTTATGTGCAAAAGAAGAGTCGCAAGTCAAAAAGTTTCACAAACTCCATCAAGACATCGTTCCAAAATTAATAAATCAAAATCAAATGTCTAATAAAGATGAAGATGATTACATATCAGGTTGTTTTATAAATCAGTGATCTTTGCGAGGTTTCAGAAGAACTATAATGTTTTTAGAATTAAAATCTTGTCCGTATATAATAAAAGTATAAACTAAGGAATAACGATTGGCTTTTACTTTTCTTCTTAGATTATCATATTGTTTTCACGATTTTCTTTGAACACTCGATAAATTTTTACCATTTGACTTTTTCTTTTATTTTTTGTTAATGTTAATAAGATTAAGAAAAGATTAAAACGTTTTTGAAGAAAAAAGCGCTCTTAGGTGTTGTAAAATTATTCATCGATAAATAGAAATTTCTAATAAAAATAGCAATATTATTGCATAATAGAGTTTTTTGCCCGACCACGAAAATTATAACCGATTTTATGCAGTTAGAAACTATTTATTACGTTTTTTTTCCTTGTTCATTCGGCATTTTATCCAAGAAAGTGATAATAACAGCAGTAACAGCAACAAACAACAACAGCCGTAATGATTTCGATCGTTAACGTTTTTATCCCAAAAAAACATCATATGGATATTATTATTATTACATAAAATCCAACTCATTACTTACTTTTATTTGAACAAACAAAGATATCCTGTATCAATTGTGTACGTATGTAAGTATGTATGTGCATTTCCTCCATCAATATATACCAATTGAACGTTAATTAATTATCGAGTGAAAGTTTATTGTTTATTTTCATTTCATTCAATTTGCTTGGGTAAAAAATGTGTGTGCGCGCAATTAAGCTTCCATAAAATGTACGATTTTTTGGGTGTGTTGCAAACAGACACACACACAAACGAAAAAGAAAAAAACTTTCAGTTTGCGTGGTCGTGTCGTATTCGGTTACATAAACAATTACAAAGCGCCCTGCTAGATAGATATTTATGTAGATAGATAGATATATGTGCTGTTGTTTTAATATTATTTATGTTTAATTATACACCTAAGTGTGAGTATTTAATTTTCGTGGCATCATGCATATTATTATGATCGTTGAATAAAATAAATTATACACGAATGTGATTGAGGGTTCATCAACTTTGAACTCTTGACACTCGATAATTATTATTTTACTTACACCATTTGTTTGTCCCACAAACTATGGTATATAGAGACAAAGATGTTGTAAAATTCCAACAAACATTGTTTTTATATTTTATACATCTATGATAAATCGATTATTAATAATGTAATTTAATGTTTTTTTATCATTGGGAGAAATTTAAATTATTTTATAATGTCTATAATAAACTAAAAAAAAGAAAAAAGATTTTTGATGTTACGCTACTATATGAAATGTGTTTTTATTCCATTTAAATACGTTTTTAATTTACTTATTAAATGATTGAAGGTTTGCTTTGCATTAAAAAAGCAATCAAATTTAGCGTGCGGAAAGAAAAAGTATACATATACGTGTTTATATACGTATACTTACCTACATACTTTTTTCCTACTTGGTTATTTTGTAAAATTGCAAAAAGTAAAAGGTTTTTTTTGATTGCTTTGATGCATTGCGCTCAAAATTGCGCCTAATTCTCAAGTGAACCAATCAATCAAATTATGTGTGTGTGCTCTTTTCCACTCTATGTAGTAGCGATAAAATTGAAGATCGGTAAAAATTATAGAAAAGCAAAATTGAAAGTTCGCTGCTGCTGTTGCTGGTTTGTGTAATAATTTTTCTAGCTAATTACGAATCGATGAAATTGAAAGTGAGCTGAAACTGTAGTGATTAATTAATGCGAACAATATTGAAATTTTAACCGCGTCATTGTCAGATAATTAATTAATGATAAGCCATTTTTAAAATATTGAAATGTTGTGTTGCAAAATGCTGTACCATACATAATAGGTACATATGTACCTACATACAAATCAGATGTGTGTATGTATAATATATTGAACGATGGATGATGATGCCTTTCATCTTACATCATTTATTACAGTTTGCATCATCGCGCATTTTGTGCAAATGCGATATCAATTCATTTTCGCCGTGCCACAGAGTAAAGTGGCTGAGAAAGTTGTTGCATAAAATACGTATCCTGCTAGATGGCGGCGGTTATTGGTTGGTGGTGGTATAGTGGTGGTCTTGAAGGAATGCGCTGGCTTGTCTCTTTTCTCGGTTCCTTTAAATCAAGTAAAATAAGCAGGTGTAAAAGTTTAAAGGAGGTCATACGCCACAAACGTATTCGTATTCGATGTATTATAATTGAGATTTAGCTGGAGGCACAACCGCCTGACCGACTATCGAATGGCCTACATACATCCCGAATACACACATACACACAACCGCCGCGTGTATCTTCCCATCTTCTTAAAATTCCTACACAAAAACGAAACTCAATTATAATAAACTTATTAATTTAATAATCAGCGCGCCGGATTGAAATAATGGGCACAACTTTACTAAACATTGAAACGCAGACTATTGTTATGGGACCGGCCGCAGCAGCAGCCAGCAGCACACAAACAATATTTCTTATTCGCACACTATACCAAATTGTTTACTGTTAATATGCAAATTGTGTGTACGAAAAAAAGTTGTAACATATTTTGGCTATTTCTATTATGTAAAAACTTGCAATATTACCAAGCATTTTTAGAGCAAGTTGAAAAAGTGTATTTGGTTGCCTATTTTTAATGCACAAATTTTAGAACAAAATTGCTTTTCAACAAAAATTGTATAAAAAGGAATTCATTTTAAAGTCATTACAACTATAGATAATTTATCTTCTTTTAAAATTGCTAATTTGATTATGTTTTGATGTACTATTAATAGCGCAAAAACGATATTGTCTATTAGAAACCTTAATTCCGTTTCTGAAGTGTTGAAAACATATTTTTAACTAGAGAGGTGATAAAAATAGTCAATAGGTATATTTATTAGAAATAAAATGAAGTAAGCAAAGCAACACTTACCGTAACGGGTTAATTTTCAAATATTTCTGTATGTTGATTAAAAGAATACATTGTTTTTATAAAAAGAGTAAAAGTAGCAAAAGAACCTTTCGGAGCTTAAGCAAAAGACCTCTAGAGTGTTTTTATTTGAAGTACACACTTGTATCTATGAAAATACATTGAGAGCCATTGCTATAATAATAGCGTTTGGAGGCTTGCCGCACCATATAATGTATATAACTCTTAATTGTTGCTCAATTGTCGTAATTAATTTCTATTCCATCCATCCATCCATTGACTCATAAAGTATTTACACGCCGATTAGTTCATACAAAAATAATAATGATTTGAAAAGTTGCGCACTTGAGCGCGAGTAACGATTGAAAGCATTTCAAAATAAAATACCAAATGGATTTTTTCCATCCATCCATCTAATGTATCTACATGTTGTATAGTATACATCCACTTGGAATAAATAGAAACCATTCTAAGGTCATTCGTGTCCGACAATCTGACATACTTTCAATAAATCCCTTCTTCTTTCCTCACCTGCAACAAACCAAGTACTAAACGCACGACATTCCATCTCCTCCTCTAAACTATCATCATACATGTCGGAAATATCAATTTATTTGATAGCATCATAAAACTGTTACAAATTGTGTTATATTATGAATTTATCGTTGGTAATTATCCGACATTTATGCACGACAATCGTTCCATGTACCGTAAATTGCAGCACACAAAAATGTTATTCGCTTGCAGAATATTCATAAGATGATTGAATTAGAATTTTTTCAACGAATACATACTTTAATGCGCTTTTAATTACGGATGAGCATTTTTTCGTGCACTGTATTTATCATTTGTTTTTTTTTTCTCTTACAATAAATTTTTCGCAACTTTCTCTCGATGTTGCTGTTGTATTTCGATTTTGAACTAATTGTTATTTTTTGTTTTGTGTGTTGTGCAGGAGAGCAGAATATAAATTCATCACCGCGTAGAAGGAGGCAAGATGCAAAAGGTACTTTTACTTTGTTACAATACATTCTCGTTGTTAGTTCGCTGCTTCAATGCGAATATACATCATACATATACATCTACATCTATCTAAAGATTCAAATGCGCTTCGTAAATAAATAATTGCAAGCGATTTGAGGAAGAAATGACTACAACAACACTACCATTTTCAAGGATTTATCAAATGCCAACGCATTTAGAAATAATTTCTTAATTGCGTAACCGCTCTTTTCACTTTTATCATATTAAATACGCGCGCTCGCTTGCAATTATTTCTCGTTATTATACCTAAGTACTTTCTTCATTACATCTAAATTATCGTTACTAACAATTTATATTTTTTGTACAAATTAGTAGTTAATTTTTGTATAGAATTTTTAGCTATATTAATTAACAACTATGTGCATGCGTATGTACTCGTATTTTTATTACGATTGATTAGTTAATATTCTTTTTGTATAAAGTTTTTTCACTTTTATGTATCTTTCCTACATGGCTATAGATGTTACAACAGTTTTACTGGTGGATAGTCACGGCCGTTCATCGTTCGGTCGTTTCCTGAGTGTAAAACCGGACCTTGGTCTTCTAACATCCACTGCCCGTACTTTCATACAAGAGGGTGTAACCACCGAGTACGCTACACAAGTACTAGGTACCACCCTTGACAACGGACGCTTGTACGCTCACTTACTGACAAAAAGCTCTCGAGTTTTGTACGACAACGACGCGCCGACACGTTCTCACTTAGACGCGTCCAAAAAATGGAATATCGATCACAATTTGATCGGCAAGGTTAATAACTTTGTTAAAAATACCGATTACATTGCACCCAATCAGGTTGATAATCCATTTGTTGTATTCCCTACATCCAAACCCGAAATATATCAAAATGCGCCGCAACAAAGCGATGAAGAACTGCTACAAGCTCCCTCGAATAATCCACGCGTTCCATTCGAGGAGACGAAGAAGGAAAGTCGTACATTTTCCGTCTCGTCCTCCGCGCAGAACAACGTGAAAGTCTTTCAGATCAATCCGGCACAACGACACATCGATTTGCAGGGATTGAAGGCAGACAGCGATGAGAATGACGTTTTGCGTAAAGACGAATTTGCACCATCGAAGGTGCGCGAGTGGGACAATTTGCCAACGTTTACCGTACGTAACGAGTTCTCACCGAGTGGCTTTTCATTCCTGGGTGATTTACCCAGTTTTGATGAGCATACGGAGCGCAGCAAGGCTACGACGGCGGCCGAACGACGTGCCAAACTACTCTTTCGCCAAGGTGCCGCTAATAAGGCGACCGACTTGAAGACTGTCACATATACTGGCTTTGCCGATTTTACAACAACAGTGGGTGATACAGTTATCGTATTTACTCCACAAACAGCGACAACATCAAGCCAAGCAAAGCCATCCATTCTTGCGACAAAGCAATCGCGTCCACAGAAAACACTCTATCCGACTTTTTCACAAAACGAACCCGCAATCGCAACCAAAGTAAAAACGTTCCTCAATCATGAACCGGGTGTTGTCACTGAAACTGTAGAAGGACATAAATTGACGATGCAAACGACGCTGCCCACAATGATCATCGACGCAAAGAATCGTAAACCGAAGCAAGGAAACTTGGCTGAAGAACACGAAGATGTAGAAGCTAAATCATCGGTGCTTGCACATGAACAACAAATGCCGACACCACAATTAATGGATATCAAGACCACCAGCGGCAGTACGATTATTTTTGCTCCAGATACTATTGAACCATCTGAGAGGCAGTTGCCGATGCTATCGACGCCATCCGATGAAGATATTGCGAAAATATTTGCGTCTCTACAAGCGAGAGCAGCCCAACAAGCCACCGAGCCATTAAATACACCATCAACCATCTTCTACGATGAGCCTAGCACGCAGCAAAGCTCATTTGGCGGCGCAACGACGATATTCTTTGACGATGATGCTCCTGTACAGAATACCGCTCTACCCGAAACCACCACGTTTAGAAAGGATGAAGAAATCGATGTCACCACAGAGAAAGACTCCGATGAAATTTTGGATAAACAAACGACAGAGCATGTGCTCACGACTACGCTGAAAGACGATCCAATTACGAATGAAGTGATTACAACAAGTGAAAAAGATGTTACCACCGAGTATCAAGTCGATACGACAACGGTTGAGAATACAGATAATGAAGAATGTATTGGTGAACATCGCATCGTTCCTAGCACCACATACAAAACGCTAACGTACCTTACCACATTCTTCATTCCAAACGGCGATGAAACATCGACGTCGATTCGATCAAACGAAGTGGTTTCGACGCAAGTTACGCTTGAAACCGTACCGTGCAGCATTCAAGCGAGTGTTTCTGAATCGACCACGCAAGCATCAATAATTACAACGACAAATCAAGATCACAGTGAAGAGGATACAACAATTCCGTTCTTTGATACAACGCAGCAGCAGCATGTAGAAACCACCACTACAGAGCTGGAACCGACTACCGAGCATATTACAACCACAGAGCAGCAGCAAAGTACTGAGCCGATTGAAACGACACCGTCGGAAATTACTACAGAACGTCGCCACGTTACCGAATCCGACACGGAAACCACTGAGACGACGACAGAAAATGGTGAAGAAATTGAATTGCTCTTTAAGACGCTGTACACGACTTACACGTACCTGACTACATACTTCCAAGAATCAACATCATCAATTGCCAGCAGAAAAGTTGTAGTCACCAATGTGATTACATCAACGCTTGATCCGGCTGCTGAGTCGACCGATGACGCAGTTGCCAGCTTGGTCACCTCCGATTTTAAAACAAAGCCGGTGACATTTGAAGATATCGCCCCGAGCGGTGTAGGCATCGGTCGTCCGACTGCGCTACCCGATGGCAATAACGACGAGAGTGCGATTGATGAAATGGTAGATGTATCACAGGCAACACCAGCGCTTAGCGACAAAGATGTTCAGCAAACAGCAAATGCCATTAAAACGTACTACACCACATACACGTACTTTACGACGATTTTCGTCGATGGTGAGACTGAGATTTCCAGCCGCACAGAGGTTTACACCAACTATGTAACTCCGACGATTGCACCAACCGCGGCGGATAAACGTATTGAGACGACAGATCTTGATGAGGACACAGTGAAAAGTAAGATTATGGCGCTTAATATGGCGCCGGCTAACAATTACAACAGTACCATCAATCGCAAATACGAACCTGTGAGCGATCACTTGGATAATAATATTATTGCGACTACAACTGCAAGCCTCAGATATAATACCCTCGAACGTTCAACCACTGAATCGTCTGAAAATGATTTATTGGATTTGAGCGAGTACGAAACTATCTCGACTATGGTCACTGATGTACGTAGTAGTACTTCAGAGGGCGATAGACGAATTCTCGATAATGTCGATAAGCGTAATGTTTTACTAGATGATCAAATCGTTTCCGAATCAAATAATGACTCTGAGATTATCCCATCACCAACGTTGCTCTTGCAAACTAGTTATACCACATTTACATACTTTACAACCATGTACCAGGGTACTACATCGAGCAATGTTGTGAGTCGATTGGAAACAGTCACTAATGTTGTGACTGAGACATTAACGCCAACACATACACTCAGCGTTGAGGATCTAAGCTTGCCCATTACATATTTTACAACATTTACATACTGGACAACATTGTACAAGGACGGCACAACGAAGGTGACCAGCCGTGAAGAAACTGTATCAAACATTGTAACGCCAACCCCAGTGGCAACTACCACACCGGCTACAATACGTATTGAGCCGACGTCGACTACGCAAAGCATTCCTGTTACAGTAAGCCTTGAACCTACAAAGGCATTAGATGAAGAAGACTTAACTACATATTACACAACGTACACTTACTATACCACATCGTATGCTGGTAACAATACGATACTTAATAGCCGATTGGAAACTGTTACGAATATTGTGAATAAAACGCTCGATATTGATTCGAATGCGATTGCACGCGCTATTGGTCAAGGTGGCAACAATAATTTGGAAGATGAGTTGAAGACAAAGACGTCGCCGAAGGAAGATGCTACCATAAAACCAACCGGCTTGTTATCAACGCTCAAATCGACGATCGAAAACAATGGCACCCAAACAGTCTTATCAACTGATGTTTACGGCACATACATTGATGGCTTGTATGCTAAGGTACTAGAAAGTACATCGGTTATTGTAACTGCAACAATTGCGCCATCAGCAGTCCAAGAAAAAATTAAACCGACAGGAGTTGTTAGTCTTAATGAGGGCCGTATTCTCGATGCTGACGGTATCAGCACGTTGCTGTATACAACGAAAGCCATTGGAACCTACATTGATAATTTATACGCACAAGTAATTGAAAGCACTAGTTCGCTGAAAATTGATGAAGAAAAGAAAGCGTTGCAAACGGAAGCACCACCAACGCATCGCACAGGTTTAGTGCGTCTCATCGAAGGATCAATCATTCACAATCAAACCACCACTTTGTATCAATCAAAGGTACTAGGTACAGTGATTGACGGTCGCTACGCGCAAATCATTGAAAGTACTTCCAGTTTCATTGTCGATCGTGTAAAACCATCCGCGTCTGATATCAATCCAACAGCAACACAATCTCCAGGTGCCATTGGTGCGACAGCAGTGCACATCTCACCATCACCGGTGGTGATTGAGGGTTCGATTAGTGATTCAGCCAAGTTCGATGATGAAAATACAACGGAGGATGATGAAGAGAATAGTACGGAGGACGGTGATGGTAATAATGGTCGGGTCAAGTCGCGATTGACATTCCAATCGAGAAAGCGCACATTTACTCCGGTAATTCGACCATTTGCGTCACGCTCTAAGCCAACGTTTGCACCAAAACGTAAAGGAACGAAGCCGAGCAGTGCCACAACAATTACGCGCAGTGATTTTACACCAACAGTTACTGCTATTCCAGCTACAAAGTCTGGAAGTCGTTTTGGTGGCGGACGTAAGAGCTCGTCAGTCACATCAGTAACGCCTTCATCTTCAGGAAGGCGCTTTTCACGTCCACGATCAAGCACAACAGCCTCCAGTTCGGGTGTTTATTCATCGACATTCTCGCCGAATCGGGGAAGAAGCTCAAGCCGTATTCAACCAACAGCTACCGGCTTTGCCACAACCACACGTCGCGGCAATTTTAGATCATCATCACAGTCGCAAGCCAGCATTCGTCCCACTGCCTCATTCAACGGAAATAATCGCTTCCGTGTACGACCATCCCTTCCACCTACGCGCAATGCAAATGCTGTAACGCTACCGTCCACCGTATCAGATAATGAAAATGATATTACAACGCAAATCACTGAAAATCCATCAAATGCAGTAGACGACAGCGATAGCACAGCACCGACAACAACCGTAGAAGCAACATCTCGTCGCAGTCAAAATCCATTGTTGAAGTTTAGACGTCCACCAATCTCAAGACCTCCAACAGTGGCACGCACAACCACATCGAAGCCGGCTGTCACACGTGGTGGAAATCGTGGCGGAAATCGCGTCACCACCACCACACCGAAGCCAACACGCAGCACTTACCGCTCGAATGCGATTCAAAGTCGTTCGCGTCCGGCCAATGCATTATTCCCACGCAGAAACTTATTCACAACAACTTCAACGACACCCGAACCGGAAGACGTGGAAGAGGAGGAGGTGATTGAAAACATTGATGATAATGATAATGCAGAAGGTGAGGAAGACGATACCGAGTTTGAGGGTTCGAATAGAAATACTCAAACGGAAAAGGCACCAGAGCAAGCGAAAACAAAATATGGACAAGTTCAAATTAAGCCATTTCGCAAACGTACCAAACGCCAGACATCATCATCAACGTACTCGCGATTTCGTCGCCCGACGAGCCGCACAACCCCAGCTCCAGAAGAATACATCGAAGAGGTAGAGACTGAACCACCACGCGCTCAAAACTCACGCCGCTACTTGCCACGAACTCGTTCACGTACCGATACGTACACGACAAATACGCCACCGCATATTAAACCAACCAAACCAACGATCACAAGTCGATCACAGTTTACGCTACGCGATACATCGAACCAGGCACGTACGAACAACTTCCGACGACCAACGACGGCAGCAAGCACTTATCGCAGACCTACAACACGTCCCTCAACTCGTGCACGCTCGCAGATTGACAATAATAGTTACAATAGCAACAGTAATCGAAAGACGTCGACAAGAACACGCAATACATCACGTCGCGGCTCCGTGAGAGCGAATACGAAAGATATTGAGAGTAACTATGTATTGCCAGGCGCTGACGGTACCATCACAGTCACGCATCAAATTCCCACAGAAGTTACAATTCCAGTTGTTAATGGCAAAGTCACCGAGTACAAGAATATTATCACAGCAAAATTGAGTACGGAAGTGTTAGGTCCGAAGCAATATTCAACCACAACGAATCCATTCGGCAAGGAAATTACCATTTTGCTAACCCACTCCACTGGATTTGCTGCCGATGGTGCTAAACAAGTGACGAAATACACCTTGAATGAATCGCCTACAACCGCTGTCATTTTCACACCAACATACATTCGAGGCCGCAAGACGTCCTACTCGCATATCATTCCTAGCACGGTGTACATAGTCGAGCCGGTAGTGAGCACAATCTCGCCCGGACTAAATCAAGCCCCGCTTGCCAACATCCTTTTATCGCAGCTTCTCCTAGCGAACAATCCCATCCAACAGCCGAATCCGATTCTCGGCCTCCAAAATCAAGGCCCTGTAGTACAACCTACCCCAACCACTGAATTCAAAACCCGTACCACCACGTACGTTACCACCGTCACATCAGAGACATCGACTGTAATTCCATTAACTTTCCGCGGAAAAGAAATTCTAACGACGATTGTGGATTCGAGCACGAATGTGGTAACTGCCACTGAATTTATCACCGACACGGTTGTTGTTACGCCCACGCCCGTTTTACAGCAAAGCAATCAATTAAATAGCCTGCTCGTGCCGTTGTTGCTGCAACAGCAACAGCAACAAAACATCAATCCGCTATTCCAACAGCCAGCCGGTGTGTTGAACGCGAATGAAGACCTATTCAAGAAGGCGCTATTTCAAGAACAAGATAAGTTGAATTTGGCGATTGACGATGGCAGCATTGATGATTCAGACGATTATCAAAGCGTTGATGAGGTGACCGAGGCACCGAAGCGTAAAAACTCGCGCAAGAAGAAGAAGCCATCACCGGTTGCCGAGAAGGAGACAAGCATCATCACGCTGTACGTGTCTGGACGCACACCGGGCGAATTTAGCACCGTTCTATCAACTGTGATCGTTGGCGATGAGAATAAACGTAAGCGTGAAGCGACCTACGTACCCGTTCAGCCGTCAAAGGTCGTTGACGATTTAATTATCAGCACATTGGGCTACGTCGACACCTATGTCATGCCAGCAATGAGTGAGCTTGAGAATTCCGAGCCAAATATTCCAACACAGAGTTTAGAAAGTTACGTGGGCGATGTCAGCAAGCACATTATCACCGATAGCGAGCTCATCTATCAGGTGAAGCCCACGAAAACGTCAAAGAAGTATATTAAGTCGAAGTACGAAAAGTCGCAGGCCGGATCAGCAAAGAGTTCCGGTAATTTTTTAGCGTTGTAGACCTTGATGGGAACAGCCCCCTCATGCCAAAGGTCGAAACGTTCAATCACTCTCTATTAAGGGGCAATGCTTCTTCTACAATCACTCAAAATTACGTTTCGAAATGCATTGGCATAAATTGTAGTAATAATGCTAACAAAATTTTTAGATTTAGACGTGATATCACTAACACACTTCCAAAACGAAGAATAGTTAAGAAATTAATAAGAATTGAACCAATTTATAATCAAAGTTTAACATATGCAAGTAGAAATTATTTTAATCCAAACGATTATTTAAATTTAGATGTAAATCATAATAAATACGTTGATAAGAGCAATGAGTACGTTGGCTCGCCAACGTCCACCTCAACGAACAAAGCAAATAAGCTTAGAAAACGAGTTATCATAAAAAAGAAGAAGAAAAATAATTTAACTAACGATGGTAGAGAGTACACAGCACAAACTAGCAATAAGCGACGACGTGTTATAGTTACCAAAAAGCGGATTATCAATCCGACCAGCTTAGATAGTAAGGAAAACTTTATTAACAATGACGAGGTTATTGTTAAACCAACACGTAGAGTAAGAATTAAAAAGATTAAACATACCATTAATCCATTATCGGAAACATTCGAAGCAAATTCGACTCCCGAAACAATAACAACAACAACCAACGATGAGGAGACAACAAATACGAATGATGGAGTAACATCTGATGTAGATGTTGAATCAATGACAACGACTGAAGAATATACCACTATTGAAAATCTGTTAGACGATGAAGAGGAAGAGGAAGAAGAAGAGGAGGACGAGGCATCGACTGAAGATTACGATGAAGAGGATGCCACTACAGGCAATCAAAATTTACCCGACTATGAACCATTCTTTCCCGAATTATCCGATTCCCTCGACGCTCCCATTCTTTTACTAAAAACCACCGTACTATCGTCGGTCGAATTGCAAACGAAGACGATTGTACAAAGCAAATTGAGAACGTATACGTTTGTCGTAACGCGTGTTAATGGCGCCGAGCAAATTGTTACTTCAACTACTGAAGTAAAACCGCACACCAAGACGATTACTGTGACTGAACCCACGACCAGATACACGACATTGACGCTCCTCGACTTGGACGCCACAGAGACATTACCTTTTATACCAATGACTGTTTATCCTTCTGTGGAATCCTCAATACTCTCTGACATTGATGAAGGTGAGTCTGATTAATTACTGAATTAATTTTTATCGTAAAATGTAAATTCTTATTGTACAAAACGTTTTAATCAATGTACCATGTGCCACTGATTCTCTGTGCATGTGGATGTTTAACCATAACAAATGTTGTAAATTTTGTAAAATACGCCTTCTTACTTATTATTTCTTATTAATCTCATACAAAGTTTAATATGATTACTAATATTTGAATAATGAAGGTAAAGCGCTGGACGAAGCTAGATTTAATCTCGCCACGCGCGTTATGTCGAATGGAGTGGAGGTTATTGTCGCCGGGGATAAGAGCACCCTGCCTGGCGAGCCCGACATCAAACGCGTGCTGCCCAGCACCATTTACAAACCGATCACACTGAAACCGAGCACGCTGACAAACAATATGATGATGATGCTGCCACAAGACGCTTCAAACGTTAGTAGAATGCGATGATTATTTATGATTTATTCGCATATATACAATTGGCATATTCCCATTTGCAGATTGAAAGTCTTTCATCATCGCTGTATCCACATCAGTTTGTTACGAAAACGTGTCTTACGACTTTTACGTACCTGACGACATATTTAGAAAACGGTACGACCACAGTTTCTAGTCATGAGCAAGTAGTTTCTAATATAGCGACCGAAGAAAGAAATACTGGAAAGATTCTACCAACGCCTACTATGGGAATAACTCTGACGCAGGTAAGCACAGCAATGTTCATTTATTCTCGACAATGTGTATGCTAATAATGCATGTATTATGGGTATTTTAGTATCCAAATTTAGCGGTCGGCACATTTGTTACAACGTACACGTATTTAAATACAATACTTGACGGCGAACAACCGCTCGTTGTAACATCGAAGCGTCTAGTATCTAATACAGTAACAGCGCCCGATGATTATTTATCATTATTCCAACCCGACGATAAAGCGTCAGCTGTTAGAGACACAAACACCTATTACAGCACGATTGCGTTGGAAAAAACTTTGTACGAAGGCAAAATATCAAAAGTTATTAAAACGAATGAGGTTGTTACACAGGTAGTTATCACTGAATCTATACCACCGCGAGGCACATCTGTTATGACTTCATACATTGCCCTCGATTTCGACGATAAAGCACAGCAACAAACGCAAGAATACTCAACGACCGATGTGGTTAAAACATATTTTGTCACATATACCTATTACAATACGGTGGTGGATGGTGATCGCACGGTGGTTAATACAAACGTATCGACGTCGAGCGATGTCGTCACCGAAAAGCTATTCTTACAGCCGAAATCGAAACATCCCACCAAGAGTGTTATTAATACATCACCCATTGTGAAAGACCACACAAAAAAGAAAAATAAGCTCGATATTGATATAGCCAATTTCAATATTGTTGCCACGAAAACTTATTTGACTACATTCACATACTTTACGACACTTTTACAAGACGACAAAGACACTACTTCGACGATTGTCAACTCACACACACGTGTTGTTGAGAATGTCGTCACTGAAGTGATTGAGCCAAGCTTACTCAATAAGAAATATCTAAGCTCGTTAAAGAAGGAAATCAAAGAGAGCGGCAGTTTGATTCGCAAAAATGCAACTCTTAATGACGGACAGAAAATTGAAATCGCAATAAGTTCGAAGGATAAAATTAAGCCAACGAAAGTGTTGCCGATTGAGAAAACACAAATGCCTGAGATTATTTCCACCACGCCGAAGATTGAAAGCTCGAATCCGAATGTGGTGACAGGTTCGACGATTATATTCGTCGACGATTTCGATGATCCATTCGCGATTACGCCGAGCTTAACAAAACCGACCACTACGCAGTCAAAAAACGCGTTAAACTCTCTGCTGAGTTCAGAGATCGTTAATAAAAAACCCCAACAGGCGAGCGCCGCGCATCACAGTAAGCACGCCAAGAAGACGCTGCATCCATCGAAAGCGTCATCGTCGAGCAATGCCAGCACGCACAAAGTAATCGATAAAAAGCCGGCTAGCAAGGTGACTACAAAACCAGCACTAGCCAGTCCTGTTTCAAATCTATTGGGCTCGATTAATATTCAAGCACTTACACCTGTGCTGAATGCGATGGCTGGATTGATACAGACGAATTTGAAGGCGAAGCGAAATGATACGTCACCATCACCACCGCCATATTCGCCGCCACCCACAACGCCTCATCCGAAAACAACGTTGAAGCAACAACAACAAAAACAACAACAACAGCAACAGCAACACGTTGAGCCGGCGATTGATGTGCAAAATCGTTCGCCCATTTATATTCCAGTTGGAGGTTTAAGCGATATCGAGACAGCAGAGAGTGAACAAATTGCAAACGTATGGGGGGAGAATAACAACGACCACCAATACAACAGCGAGCAAGTTGGTAAACTAAACCATGAAAGTCCATTACTGCACGGCGGTATACCGATATCACCGGGCGAAATAATTACAACGAACTCGGATGTTATTGTTGGGAAGCCGGGACGTGTAGGTCCGCGCATACCAACAATACCATTAAATCATCCCGATTTAGCAACAGTACATCCACAAGAAATTCCAATCGGCATGAAACCGCCGCCAATACCTAATAAATCGTGGCCTAAGCGGCAACACGATCAGCATGTGGCTGCAACCATTCCCATTGTGCACGCTCCAAATAAAGACGACTACGTGGGACCACCTCCGCCGCAAAAAATTCCAATACGACCGCAGAATGCAATTAGAGGTGAAAAATACAAAGGCAGCGAGCACCGCCACATTCCCATAAATATTTATCCAGAACAAGAACAAGAAATCTTAAAATCATTATACGACAATAACAATATTTTACCCAGTAACAAACCGCTTGAATTGCAAGATGGTTTAATTGTTGCATCGCCCAATCTACAATCGTCAATCCTAAACGAGCCGATCACATTGCCTGAAGTGATTGAACGCTCGACCGGCCAGCCACTTTTGGTCAATATCCAACCATCTCAGGTTGCATTTGTTAACATTCCGCACAATCGTACCACAGCACTCATTTATGGCGGTTCGACCGAACCACACATAAATGGCCACTACTTTGACGATCCATCACCGTATCCAGAACCGGAATTTTCCGCGATCGAAAGCTACAACAACGGCGTACCGAAGTTTGCATCGATCTACGGCCAGAATAATCAGAAAGAGGTGGGTGGTGTAATTAAAGTGGGAACGGTGTCTTCTGCGACACATCCCATCAATATTCAACCACCAGCGATTCCAATCGGCATCGACCATCTTCACATTCAACCGACGAAACCTTCTAGCACGAACTTTATCAACGGCGTGCACGTTGAGTCGCACGTTAATCACCACGATATAAACGTGCAAGTGCCGCCAATTAGCTTTGGAATGGTGCATAAAGATAATGAATATAACGCGCATATAATTAAGCATGACGGTGAGCAGATTGACTTAACGCCACCTGCCAGCGACAGTCATGAGCAGCTCGTTAATATAAAGGTACACAAACCGATAATTCCCTATCCGTTCAACAACTATCAGACGCATCAGCAGCACAACCAGCATCAGCAGCACAACCAGCACCAGCAGCACAACCAGCACCAGCAACAGCAACACGCTCGACCGAAACCGATTTTAATCGACAATGCGCATCCGATTAACGATCAGCGCTTTGATAATGGAGCGACAGCGATCGGTGAATCAATACCTGTTAAGCGACCTACAGAGAATTTCGTTCGCTTAAGGCCGCGACCTATCACAAGACCTAAATATCCAAAACCAGCACAGTCGCACGACGACTTAACGAGTTTTATGGTACCGCCACCAATCCATTCGCCCGAACAATTCTTGCACATTTATAACCAACAACACCAACATCAGCAACACCATCAATCGCGTCCAATTAATAATCACATTAAATTTAATCATCATAACGTTAAGGTGTCGACAACACCCACACATATGTTGCAAGATTTTCCAATTCTGGTAGAAGACGACGATATCGGCAATCATAAAGAAGATGACTTTGCTAATGAAGCTGGTGAAGTGATTCAGGAATCGAATAGTCGTCCATTGGTGCCGGGCCAAATTCCATTTGAAGTATTGCGTGCTAATACCACAACAACTACCACAACGACGCCTCGCACGCAAACAACGTCGCGTCGTTCGCAATACAATTACATTCCGAATGAAAATGAAATTGTCCATTACGCGCCGAATATTAAACAGCCGCGACCGTTCCAGCATCCGATCGTGCGTCCAGAAAATCATCAATCGAATCAAATCAATCACAAGGAGTCGAATGTGATCGTGCAGTCGGGCAGTCCGAATGTGTACGCGAATGTTTTCCATCACACAGCGCCGCAAACGGTACCTACTACCAATCAAATCAACCACAAGGAGCCGAATGTGATTGTACAGTCGGCCAGTCCGAACGTATACGCGAATGTTTTCCATCACACTGCGCCGCAAACGGTGCCTACAATCTACACCACCGAGCGAGTTGTTGTCAATGTGACAACGCGCCGGCCACCGTTTATTCAACGCCGTCCTGATACGCGTTACCCAGTACGTCATCGCATTACAGCGCCGCCTCCAAGTGATAAATACGTCACGACGGGTAGACCTTATGCAACAAGCGCAAGCTCTCAAACTGAAGAACCGTTTAAGGCGTATTCGAAGCCGGCAAGCAGCGTGTTCAGCTTTAATTCGCAGGACATTTTGAAGTCGCGTCGTCCGACTATCACCACCACTACGTATAAGCCGCGTACAACTACGACGCAGCCGCCTTCGACCACCATTCGCAAAGTAGCGCCGCAACTTCTATTGAATTTGGGCGAAATTCATCATATTAACAATGCATCCGGTATGGAAATTATGCGCCCACCACCGCCCCCAACTATTAAAGTACCTGACATCAATTTAAATCCACCGAAGATGGATACAACTACGATTAAGTACGTGCAATCAACTCAAGCAACTGAAATTGTCATGGGTCTAACGCCACCACCGCCAGTAACCCATTTAGCCAAACCGGTATACTCGATGGAAATTGATTCGCCAAAGCCAACCAACTACGTTTTTGAATTGCCACCGACTACGCAGACGACACGTGTACGCCGTCCGATTACACGTCGTCCGAATATTCGACGTACAACAACTACGAGTAGTAGCACTACAAGACCATCACCGCCACCAACAATCGCAACGACATCTAAGCAACAGCAGCTACATTCATATTGGAATCGGCCACAATTGAGCTACAATGAAATTCAGCGTAATCGCACGACGACATTTGAAACAACCACGCAGCGTAATAAAGTTAGCGCGTTGCTGAATAATCGCACCCGGCCGTCGTACATTGATTTGCATCGCACCAAGCCGACGACGAGCGCTGAAGCGACTACAAGCCGTGACAATCTCACAACGCCGCCGCATGTTCAAGTCGATATAAATAAAACGATACAGGACACGATTAATGAGTATAAGGAAATGCAACATAAATTGGATGATGCTACTAGATATACAATCGTCTCAAGCGATCAAACGCAGGCGACGACACCCTTAAATGAGGTAACTCTAGTAGATAAAACGAACAATACCATTGATTTGGAACTGCAGGAGAGCAGCGTGCCTGTGAAACAGGACGATAACACAACAAACGTGCACATATTTATCGAAACGCTACACCATGGCACACTCATTCCAACCGGCACTGTTGAAACGGTTGCATTGGACTTTACCGATCGGATACATCCAACCAGGCCAAGTGTACAAAGCGTACCGACCAAGTATAATTCCAGCCTGGAACCGGCAACGACTCACAGACGTCGCGTTGTCACCTCGATATTTAAGCGGCCGGTGGTAAAGGATTCGAAGGTGGTGCTACCGACACGCTACATAACACACACGAAAACAGCAACGGTGACGATTACAAAGACGACGGTTGTGCGTAGTCTCGGAGGTCCGCCTTCGACGATGACAATTTTGGTAACCAAGACGGAGAAGTCAACAATTGTTGATACAGTCACCGAATTCCATACTTTAGTTAAACCAACAACGATAGCCGAAACGATTACGATCAATCAAACGCCTTCAAGTAGCAGTACAAGCACACCAGATCTGATTCAACCAACACGCGTCCATCCCTCTGAAATTGAACCAACCATCTTGTTTGAGGACGAAGATGACAGTGATGAATTGGAAGACTTTATAATTAAAGACGGAGATGCACCCTCAATTAAGGAGCAATCGAACGAAGTGCATCACGACAACGATGGTGACACGTTCTTTGTGGTGATGACGGATAAAAATCAGGGTAGCGTTATTAAAATTCCGAAAGGGCCAAGTAAGGATCCGGATTTGCATGAGACGCAACATCGCGATGAAATCATCAACAGTAATGAGGTGAATCGCGTCCTCCTAGGCGGTATTTTGATCGCATCGCCGCCGAGCTTGGAAACGAACGTGGTGAACGATAAATGCGTACCCGAATGTAAGCCATCGCGCAATGAAGTCTGCTCAAAAGTCGATGGTATAATGCGTTGTGTATGTAGGCCAGGCTTCGCACGAATGTTTCCTGATAGGCCATGTAAACGTAAGTAATTGTACAAAAAAAAAAGCTATAAAAACAAAACGACTTTAATTAACATTCATTTTAGCCACTTATACCTACACCATGAAGCTGGCATTAGAACGAAACGGGAAGGAATATCTCAAATACGATCATAAACTCGCGAACGATGCAGCGCCGGAGTACATCAAATTGGCGTCGGCTACCCATGAAGGCTTGGATCGAATGGTCATGCAGTCGGATCTGCGTGATATTTATCACGGCATCACAGTGCAAGGCTTTGAACCGGTCGATGGGCGTGATGGAGTTTTCAACACTTTCAATTTGCAATTATCTGATAACACAGATGAGACCCGTTTGAAGGATGTGTTCAAGAAATACCTGCGCAACAATAATTACAGTCTGGGTGGTACCGAAGTGTTTGCCGCGCGAGAAATGCTCGAATATTTGGCGGCTGACGATTTCAATGAGTGCGCCGATCCGCAGTATCACGATTGCTCCGAATTCTCGCAATGCTTCAATCTGCGCGGCACGTATACGTGCAGTTGTCGGGAGGGCTACGCTGATCTATCCGAGAACATTTTGTATCCGGGCCGAATTTGCTCGGCGGAATTGGTCGGATGCGAAAAGTGCCACTACCACGGTACGTGTTATTCGCGTAGCGATGAACAAATCCTATGTGAATGTTTCCAATGGTATGCGGGAGAAAGTTGTCAGGTCAACTTAAAAGGTAATTAGCATTTATCAATTTATAATGAAATTTATTTTGCAATTTAAATGTTTTTTTCAGTGCTTTTAATTGCATTAGTAACCCTCGGGGCGATTCTATTCACATTGTTGTTAATTTGCATTGTGATCACGTGTGCTCGTCGACGACCGCAAGCACATTTAGCGCCTGGAATCGGTTTTCTTCCAGCACGCTTACCGCCAATACGTAGCGGTGGAACGATAGATCGGCGCGCTATGATCCAGGACACCAGCTCCGAATCGGGTCAATCTGATAATAACACGCTGCCTTATGTAGCCAAAAACAAAAAGAAATTGAAAGGCGCGCTCAAGAAAACGACGAACAACATTGATTTAGAAAATGGTGAAAGTTCAATGGCGTACGCCGAGCAGAAAGATCGTTCGTTGACTGTCATGATACCGCGAGCCAAATACCATCCGGCTCCACCAACCTCGCCGCGCACTCACACCACCTTCGATAAGCGACGCAATTCGGCAGCAAGCAGCAATGAGGCGAAGTTGTTAAGCTATTTGGACGCTGGACCATCGCCAAATCGCATCGAGCATCGCAAATGCAGCCGCACGAGCGATAGCTACATTCCAGCGTCGAGAAAAACCTCAGGTTCTTAATTTCTCTACCTAGTGTATTAATTTATGCAACCACTTATACTTGATTGAATTGTAGGCGCGCTAATTTCGGCCGGATTCGAAGTATCGGCCACAGTGGGCATTAATAATTTGGGCACGCTGGGCACCATTGCCACGACATGCGGCACGGAAGCGGATCGCAGCGAGAATGCGACATTAATTCAAAAAATCAGCGCTGATTTATTATCAACAGCTGATACACATTCGCAATTTAATACATTGCGTAAATCAATAGCGTAAGTTCGCAATTAAAATGCATGATTGTACCGTAATATTAATAAATTTTAACTATAATATTTTATAGAGATACCGACGAAGAGATTGTTGAAAATTGGTTAGATATTACGCCAAGAATACAGTAAGTCGATGTTATCAAACAAATTGATTTATTACTATATACTATAGTAATGTTTCTATGTTTAGAACCATATCAGAATCTCGGTCCTATGACGAAACGACAATACAAGCACCTACTAAAACATTAAAACTCGATTATGACACCAAATCGTCACAACACCATTTAGATGTATGTAAATGAAAATGCCTGACGCAATTTGAAATAAATTAATACATTATCGTGCTTTTTTAGGAGGCAAATACAATGGCTGAGAGAGATTTAGGATCCACGTTTTTGCTTCCCCACACGCATTTATACAAACCAGATAGGGCAAGTGTTGCATACAACATGTTATATTTATTCATGCGTTGAAATAATTACAATCTTGCTTTTTTGTCGTTTACAGGGAAGTGACATATCCGGTTTTGAATCGCTGTAGCACCAATGGATCCTAGTTTTTATTCATTTTTATATTAAAAGATGTGCCTTATAATTGTGTGTTTGTGAGTATTTATTATTGAATGAACGTTGTTTTTTTATTATACAAAATACGTTAATTAATGGCCATAAAATAACTGCAGAGTATATTTTTGATATTCATGTATTATATATTTTGTCGTGTTAAAAAGATACTTAACGATTTCTGTTATGTGTATGCAAATAATTGAACTCTTTTTATCATTTTTTTATGTAAATATTATCTAGATTTTTTTTTATTATTTTCTATTTATATTTAAAGTAATATGTTCTGGTCTTTATATAATTGAGTATATTTTATGAATATTAATTAAATTAAAATATTAAGAAAATAAGCAAAGTGCCAAAAGACTGTTATTTTGAATTCGCAAAATATTATTAGAAAAGAATTGTATTTTTATTGTTTATTCTTTAAATTCAAAACATTTTAAATAATTCAAAATAACCGTATTTTATTAAATTTGTATATTATTTTGAACTATTATTAGTGGTATGTTTAAAAATCAGGTATTGATAAAAAACAGGTACTATTAAAACTACATTTACGAAATATAAAAATACCAATTTATTTGTCATAAAAAATGTTGTAAAAATAGATTTATTAATTGCAAGAAGTTAGACTGGACAATGTCTCATAGTGCGATGGAATGGTAATAAGCACGTCTTCGGGCGTTCGATTAATCGAACAATTTGCTGGCTTCGGACGATTGGTATCAACGCAGTCTATCGGCATTTTAACCGTCTCCATATCGTACGAATAACCCTTTAGAGTTAGCTTTATGATGGTATGCAATGGAACGTGCAAGTATGGTATGTCATCCTGTGGAGTGTCCAGAAAGTAGCCGAGAATGCAACGCAATACCGCTTGGTGTGAAATAGTCAAAATGTTATGCTCGCATTCGAGCTGCAATAATACTGGCAACAGACGCTGCATGACGTCGATGTAAGATTCACCCTGGGGATAGCGATACTTTAATTTTTCACAGTCGCGCAATGCCAATTCGCGCGGAAATTGTTCCAGCAACTCTTCATATGATAAACTCTCACATTCACCCTATGAAAGAAATATCTAGATTAATACAGAGTAATTATATATTGTTTGAATACAATACAGAATATATTTCATCCAATTCGTGTAGATGTAGTTGAGGAGCTTGAATACCGGCGCTGGTTTCCTTTGTGCGCTTCAACGTCGATGTCCACACTTGCAACGAGGGCAAGTTCAACGCCTGCAAATGTTTTCTCAATGCCTGTGCATATGCTTTACCGCGCGTTGAGAGCGATGCATCGCCACCAATACGTCCAATTAGATTAAATTCGCTCTCACCATGCTGCAATTTAATCAAATTAGTCCAATTCAAAATAAGAATATATGTGTGAACGTACTCGACTGAAATACAAGACTTGCTGATTTAATTTTGGCGTGGCAATGTACGCCAAAATCTTAGATTCTTTACTGCCAATTACGCCATGTGCAACAACACCACCGTAACCAGCATCGAGTAATTTAACAATCGGACAAGGTAATTCCCATTGGCTTCCAAGTAGTGGTGATTCATATTGGGCTTGATAATGGGCCATTTTCAATGTTAAATCCTTCAAGGCGTCTTCAGTTGCCATATCGCGATAATCGCTGCTGTATTCCAAAATATCCTAATGATTTGATAAAATAAGATGTTAACATTTATTTAGGACGACCCTAATTTTTCAGGTAAAAAAAAACAAGATTGGCAAATTTATGACCGGATGTTGTCCGCTTTCAAATCCCAAAGCATTTTAAATCATACAATACAAGTTATTATACCTTAAAGTTTTGTTCAAGCAAAACGGGATCCTCACACACACATTCAACGAACATAACTCTGTAATTCAACACTCCGTGTATAAGATTGTAAATCTCCTGACGCTGGGAGCGCGTTACATTCGGACCATCTAATATTGCGACATGATGACCAGGCTCTTGCAGCCATGCAGCCGCATCCTCTAACGCCTCATGAAAACTTTGCAGACGTACTTTCCACGCTGGCTTATTATCCGCTTTAAACATTTCGTGCGAATCGTATTTGTTGTAGTGTTTACGTCGATACTCGCTGATGTCCAATACTATAATTATTACATCATATGTAAATAAACAACATGATTTAATGGTATTTAATACACACTTTTGGTAACATCTCCGGTGTAGTTTAGATATCTTGCCAGTCGCTTAGCTAGCATGCTCTTGCCTCGGCCAGGTAGACCGATTGTAGCAACCAACATTGGTGAAAATTGTTGTAATTGTTGTAATTTTGCTGATTTTGCATTGCCTACGACAGATCATTAAAGGTCAAGGTTATTTTATTCCTTAATTGCAAAATAAAGATTGCAAAAAATACACATTAATAAATAAATTTAAAAACATTTATCTTATTTCCAAATTATAAATTTTAATAATAACGTATGTAATATTCCCTCCTTACAAATATATTAACAAAATTTTATTCATTTTTAAATTAAGGTCATTTTATCTCATATCTTATCATAAATTCTTTCGATTGTTAGCTTTACCAGACAAAACAAGTAAATCATTCATTCATTCAAAATATAAGAAAATTTTCAATGCTTTGCAAGCGTTGCAACGAAATAATAATAAATTAGCTGCGGTGGACTTTGAAACGTAAACAAGAAAAGGGCTACAATTCATTGTATTACATCATTCGCAGTATAAATAAACTAATTGTGCAATTAGATTACAAAATCCAAAACAAGAAAAAGCTTGGTAAACCTGGTTTTCAAAACTAGGTCGCCTCGCCGTTGAATTATACTGCTGTGTTTAGAAAATTCTAGCAAAACACGCTTTGAGGATAAAAATGGTGAATGAGCATTTTATTAAAATAGCTTCTGACTAGAAAAAAGAAGATGTGTAAAAGGTGGGCGAAACTAAAAATAGCATAAATGCATGTTATAAATACATACATACCTCCTCTTGCTTCGAAACGATCCATCTTGCATTTATAAAATAGGTAACAATTAACAACAGTGTACAGTGTGAATGATGCGATGTGGAAACGATC
Source organism: Adinopsis sp. GC000173 (assembly GCA_030264715.1). NCBI lineage: Eukaryota > Metazoa > Arthropoda > Insecta > Coleoptera > Staphylinidae > Adinopsis > Adinopsis sp. GC000173. The sequence continues at coordinate 27,497 of JARJDW010002602.1, forward strand.
AAATCAAACGAATTCCTCCTCTTCAGAGAAATGATCGGACGACGTGTGCACGATGGATTTCTTGAGGAACAAGTGCATTCCAATTCGATATCTGAATTCAGTAGCCAGATTTGTGAATTTGTATGCTTTGCACAATTGAAAAACACACACAGAGAACAAGCACTGTATGGCGGCGAAGTTTCGAAACGACTGTAGGAGTTGTCAGGCAGTTGCGTGCATTTTGTAACGAACGATCGATGTCTCTATCTAGAAAATATACACATTTATTCCGACCGTCTGTCTTCCTTGTTTAATACACAATTCGTTGGCCGTGAATGTTGTTTTGATTAACAACGATAAAGAATTTTTGCTTTAAATTTTTAAGGAAAAAATAACTCGGAAAGAAAGTGTTCAAAGGAGAAAGTTCATAGTAAGATCAGATATAACCGAATCATTCGCATTAATTAAATTAAATTTAAGAAAAAAATAATTTGATAGAGAGGACATAACTGTAAATATAAACATACTTTATTAATAAATACTAAGAACAGCAAGAGTTTATAAACATGCTAATCATTTAATTGTTGCAGTGTAAAATCGATATGAAGAGAACAGGGGAAGGATTGGCCATGATATTTCCTCTCCTGTTAACTTCCTAGTTTATTGCATTAAAAATGAAAGTATACTGTATGTAATATATAATCCAAAACAACCTCAAATAACATTATTATTATTTCCGAAAAAGGTCACAAAATATCAATATTCAAGTACGAATGGTTTGCAATCAATTTACAAGCTTATCGTTGAAGCGTTGTTGCCAAAAAGTGTACAAATGTAACGCGAATAAATCCCAAATTAAAGTAAACAAAAATTATTTATTGTAATTAAAAGTATTTCAATATCAAACAAAGTTAGTTAACTATTGGATAACAGATATCACTGTTTGGTTTACATCTTGGATAGATATCTATTGTGATATATATTTTTAACAGACAATTAAAGAAATTAAGCGATAATTAAACGGGTTTTGCCCAGTTTGTTTTAATTACGGAATATTTTAAATTTATTCCATGATTACAATACCGCAAAAATGATAATACGTTATTGTTTTTATCACAAAAGGTGTATTAATAAAAAGTAAAAAATATTGTTTATATAAAGTTTAAAGTTAAAAATGTTTTAACTGTAGTTTTGTTTTCAATTTCAAAGCGCTGATTATTTTGGTACCGTTTAATATGAAATTGCTTCCAATAGAGACATCAAATTACTACCACAGAAAAATGTAGTTGATATAAATAATTACCTCTCTTGGTGATGTTGCAATTATATTATCTGTGCGTACTCTCAAACGTAAATCGAGAAAGCACAAAACAAAATACACTATGTGGTACTTAATTAATTATTCCAGCCGAATAATTTTTTGACAAGCTACAACTGATGCCAACTGAAATCCTACAACAGTTACTAAAACTTCATCAATATTAAAATATTTAATTGAAATTCCATTACCTTTCCGCTCGTGTTTCGCATCTACATTATCAAATGAGTAAATAAAACAGAGCTGATAAAAATATATGGCACTTATAAATAATTTGCGTAATTTATTTGTAATAAATAGCTGCTAGAAAGTGTATAAAGTAGACATCATATTTCAATGGTAAGATTTTATCACAGTGCTCTAAATAATGATCTAAACATTAATTTTCACAAACACCTTTGGACGTTGGAATACTTTGATCCCTTCATCGATTTTCTTCAACTCCTCTTCCAACTCTAGCTTGCGTTTTTGCATTCGCAATGTATCACTTCGCACGGGCATTGCATTCAATTCTTGTATTTTTTCTGCATAGCCTAGAAACCAATTAGAATTTTTATAATAGAAAATCTTTCGGTGGATGTAAATATATACATACTTTCCCTTAACACTCTTAATGTTTCCTTACGTTCCTCTTCTGGTAGTAAGACGTGCCCGGCAGGACATTCAACATCCGCCGTATCCTCGCTGGCTAGATTTTCTTTCTTTTGTTGTTTGATATAGCGGGGCACAACGCCCCTTTTATACGTCGCCGGCAACTTATTCGGATCGGCGAGCTCATGCTTCGTCGATTTCTTCGCCGCCAAGGACATGTTTTGCTTAATGTAATCGGTAGTTTTAGTCATTTCACCACCTAGAAAATGCATTAATAACATAATAATTGTGCAGATAAAAATGCATTATGCTTACTGCTGGGTATTAGCAACTTACTGTGCCTTGTTACGTCTTCGCGTAAGGCGGCGTCGCCGTTTCCCGACTCCTTTTTGTTGCCGATTCGACGTTTCGCCACTGCGCCAGTTGGAATTACAGTTGCATATTTCAGCACACCATTCGAATAAATGTCTTCAAGATCAGTCGACGTTTCTGTTTGAATAGCTCTGTTGACAAGTCTTTCGTCCTGCTGGTGATAATTTGTCGATATAATAATTTATTATTGTCTCACATATATCTTTATCATTAAAGTTGCTTTCATGTTATAGTTTTACTAATAATTTCAGACATTGAAATGTCGAGTAGTTAAACGTTAATGTTATATGTATATCTATAAAAAAAATAAATGCATGGCAGCAAGCAACTGTAACAATAAAAATGTATAATCGTTTGACAAACACAAATTACATAGTTTACATTCACCATCTAACTATGTGTTTGTTTAAACGGTTTTAATAATTAATATCAATTAATTGATTTATTGATTCCGTACGTACTTTAACTACAGGCGCTACAACGTCTATTGGTTGCGGTTTGTTCGCTTGCCGTTTGCTCGGCCTTATTTCCAGCTTTTGAATGCCCGGTTTCTGTTTCGTGCCGGTCCTTGCCCGTTCGGACCCCGGCTCCTCCACGCTTGTCTTCTGACGTGAGGTGGATATGCCTAATGAGCTCTTTTGTGCTACGGTAGGTTTCTCAATAACTTGTATCTTCGGTTCGGAATTGCCGCTGACCTGCATGCAATCCTGCATCTGTTTAATTTTGCGCACATTTTCCTTGATGAAGTTCTTCTTGTGAATGACTGCTAAGCAAGAATAAGAATCAATTGCGTTTACACTCTTACATTTACATTACAGTGCTTGAATATTTTATTACTTCGTTCTGGAAAGACACCTCGTAGCGTTGAGGGCTGATGTTGTACCTGCATCGTATGTTGGAATTTATCACAGAGTCAAAATACTAGTAAAATTTTAATATTCCCCACGATTGTGTATTTTCTACTTCCGTCAAACTCGAACATTTTAATTTGAAAATTGTTTTTACATTACATGACAACCAACAACCAACTAATCACAACAAACAAACAACAAAACGCATGGCTGAGAAGCACTCATGTGAGTAGATTTTACAAAAATGCAATGAGGAACAGTGCCACTTGACGTACAAACTTGTACAAACTACATCATTTGTTTTGATGTTTTGCTTTTGTTATTCTCTAACAGATGTCGTGTCAACCTGACTTTTATGTTCATTCAAACACTTTTGTTTTACATCATGTTAATTGGTAATATTTAGCTAATTAACCGGAATTGAATGTTTAATATTTCACCTTGCACTAAATTTTAGAGAGCCAAAGAGCTTGCCGTTTAGTTTAAGTATCTATTTCAAGTCGTTTTTGAAGTATAAATGGTCGTGGCTGGGGATGTTAGGGTGCGCACTTAATGAGCGCGTCGAGCGTTGAGTAAAAGCAGGTAAAAACTTGCTCGATGTTAGAGCTATTTATGAAATTTTTGGAGCGAGCCTGATGCTTCAGGTTTGTTTTCGAGGGTCTTTTTCGCTCAATGCTAGACGTTTCACGCGGTAAATTTTAGTGCTATAAATGCTTCATCTTATAGTTGGAAAGTTTATGTTTCGCTAATAAGAAAATTGCAATTTAAAATAGTAAATTTCTCATAAAATTTTTATGTTAGACGTTTTTAATGATATTGACCTTGGTATAAAAATTCACAATAACAAACAATTGTCTAATATGTAATTAAACCTGTTTATAAGCAATTTGGTGCAAAGAGTAAATGACCATTGCAAGACGATGTGATAATCCCTTTTTTCACCACCTCAGTAATACCCCATTAACAACCCTTAAAAATCCCCACCTCGCGAATTTGAGGTATTACCAGGTAATGATAAACATAAATAGGGTTGGTTTATTTTCCTTAAATACCCGGTCTGATCTGATTAGTAATCAGTTCGATTTGAGCGTTAAAAGTGGCTGTGATAATGTTGCTAATACAATTACTAACTATCCAAATTGTAAGTATAATTTTCGGTAGAATTTTTATATTGAAATTTTGTTCACGTTGTTAAATTTCTTGATATTTTATTTCAGATTTTATTATGCGACTTAACGCATTCTTCACCGGCCGAATTCTTCACTCTTGGTGTACCGAATAATAAAGTGCTAGAGGAAGCAGTAAATCCAAAACCACGTCCATGTATTTGCGTTCCATATTGGCAGTGTAATGAAGATTTTACTGGGCTTATTGATGACGGCGCGGATATCATCGATATTAGGTAAGCATATCAGCGCAAATTTGCTCTCAAAAACAATTATTAATTGTATCATTTATTTGTAGGATGTCTAAAGATACGGTTAAGAAGCAGATGATTCAGGAGTGTAGCGGCGACTTTGACGTGTGCTGTCAGGTGCAATGCGGGAAGTTGAATAATGGTTTCAATCGCAAGGAGCAGGTTCAATCTCGAATTCTAAAGGAGGCGAATGACGCCGACTTCGCCGAGTTTCCATGGATGTTGGGAGTGTTGCAAGGCGAAACTTTCAAGTGCGGAGCGTCGTTGATTCATCCGCAGGTGGTACTCACTGCAGCTCATTGCGTTTTGCCCAACACCACATATACGATACGTGCGGGGGAGTGGAATTGGGAGGCGAAAACCGAGCCGCTACCACATCAGGATCGCAACACACGCGAGATTATCATTCATCCACATTACCATGCACGTTCCCTGCGCAACGACATCGCTTTAATCATTCTTGAAACACCATTTCAACTAGCTGAGAATGTTGGTGTTGTGTGTCTTCCGAAGCAACCAACACAAACCGATGCAAAACAACAAACGTGCATCGCTACCGGCTGGGGTAAGAATTCGTTCAAGAAAGGCACCTACCAGACAACGCTCAAAAAGGTAATGTTGCCGATTGTACCACGCGATGTATGCGTTCGCAGTTTGCGTAACGCCCGTCTCGGTCCATACTTTCATCTACATCGGAGTTTTATGTGCGCTGGCGGCGAGAAGAATCGCGATACTTGCAAGGGTGATGGCGGCAGTCCGTTGGTATGCGCACAGAGCGGAGAACCAGATCGTTTCGAACAAGTGGGAATTGTCAGTTGGGGTCTTACGTGTGGCGTGCAGAATACGCCCGGTGTATACGTTGATGTGGCCGGTTTTAGCGATTGGATCGATGACGCGTTGGTAGCACGGCATTTTGATATATTAGTCTATAGGCGTTAAAAATTTAATTTTATAACTTTATTAAGTTAGTCTTGTATATATACTTGTAAATTATTAACAAATAGTTGTTAAAAACTAAATAAAAAAAATTAAAATGCATTTATTTTCTTTGCTTTATGCCCAACCACCAACCATTGTCCGGTTGTAGTTGAAAACTTTTACGTCCAACTTTTAAAGGTGCGGACGTTTTATCGATCACAACAAACTCGTACTTGGCCATTATGTATACCAATAACGTTTTCATTTCCAACAATGCAAATCTATTGCCGATGCATACTCTCGGCCCAGCACCAAACGGCATGTAAGTGTAATTCTGAATCTTGTGTTTATTTTCAGGCGAAAATCTTTCTGGGTCGAATTTCGTCGGATTGGGAAAGTACTTCTCATCCATGTGTAATCCATATGTTGGAATTGCGATACGATCACCAACATTGATCTCGTAACCGTCGCCCTCTTCATCGCCTTGTGGTTCGATTTTGTAGGGCTTTGTGCACACTCTATCGATCATTGAAGCCGCCGTCCACCTTCTCATTGTTTCTGCAAGCAAGAAAATGAATATTATGATATCAATATATGAGATAACGTAAGTGCTTTATCGCAATTTTTACCTGAAACCACCATATCTAGGTATTTCATTTGTTGAAGTGTGTCGTAGTCCAGATTATCATTACACTGGGCCATCGCATCGTCTACTTCGCGCTGAAGCCGCTCCTGCACGTCAACGTTGATTGCCAATTCGGTGGCGATGAAGCATAAATTCACCGAGCCGGCCTCGAAGCCAGCGAGGAAGAAGACGAATGCTTGTGCTGCTATATCGAAATCGGCCAATTCCTTAACGCCACTGGTTGCATCAATCGTTTTGCGTGCTTCAAGCAACAGATGCACCATGTCCGGACGTACAATATTGTGCTCTAAGCGGTAGCGAATCGATTCCTTGATCGTTGCGATGAAGAATTCCGTTACACTATCGGGAAATATTTTGATTCGCAGTAGCTAAAATTACCAATGTAATAATCATGCATTATTTTAATTATCAAGGTTTCGAACTTTAAGTACGGCCGGGCAAAAGTGTACAAGAAGTATTAGCACACCACGCCATCCAGAAAAGTTCATTGCGTCTTTACCCATCAAAAAGAATTCATTATTCGGATTTTTATGTGAATCAACCTGAATTCCAAAAGCGCACGTTGCAATCACATCAGTGGTGTATCGCCGAAAAACGTCCTTCAAATCCAACTCAACGATTTGCTCAGTGTGCGTGTCGAAATGGTTCGGCAGCTGCTTAGCACACTCAGACATCAACACAAACATCGTCTTCATCTTGGCGCTAGTGAAGCTGGGACTGAGAAAGTCGCGCATCGACTTCCACTCATGGCCCTTCAGCTGGACCAGATTTTTTTCGAGCAGTGCGCCACCCTTCAGACCGGCAAAGTCTACATGATCAGTGAAATGATCAAAGTCCTTCACCGTGATCAACTTGATAAGCTCTGGATCGCGTAATATCAAGGTGGGTACAGTAAATTGAAAAAATCCAAAGTATCTGCGCAATAAATATTGATCGATTATTACAAGGTTTGTCATTAAGTTATTTTTAGTGTGGAAACCAAATACCTTTTATTTGGAAACAAGTTGTAAACTCTTTGAACATGTTCTAAGAGGTTTTCGCGTCGGAGTATGATTTTTACGACGTTGCCGATGATTGGAAGTGGAATTTTGTGTGGTACCTTTCGATCGCGCCAATATCTAAATGGCTTGTACGCAAATTGATACAAAAACCATGTAAGTAAGATTAAGCTCACTGTACACACGACCAACGACACAAACATGTTGAATGTCTCGCGTTTACTAAACACAATCAGCAAGCGCAAACGCAGTTTTTGTAGCCTTGAATTGCGTCATTTATTTATAAAAAAACTATGCGCTTCCATGGGAGCACAAATATGATTTAGGGGATTACATAGATTAATCATGCGAGAGTTGTTGCGCTACTTGACGATAGATTTGAAAACGGTAGCAATGCGATGCAATCATGATAGGATACTTTTTATACAAAATAACAAATCAATGAATATATATTTTCAAAATTGATTATTTTATTAGGTTTACATATTTAATATTACATCTAATAATAGCACTCTATTTTCTTCGCTTTATACCCAACCAGAAACCATTGTCGGGTTGCAGTTGGAAGTTCTTACGTCCAATTTTTAGCGGCACCGAGGTTTTATCAATAACAACAAATTCGTACTTGGCTAAAATGTGTACCAATAACGTCTTCATCTCCAACAATGCAAATCTCGATCCTAGAAATTAATTGATTGTTATATTATTAGTTATTTCTTACTTTAATTTTTGCTTACCAATGCAAGCTCTCGGTCCGGATCCAAATGGCATATATGTGTAGTTCTGTATATCGTGTTTGTTGTCATCTGAAAACCGTTCCGGATCGAATTTGTTCGGATTAGCAAAGTATTGTTCGTCTGTATGTAGTCCATACGTGGGAATTGTGATACGATCCCCAATGTTAATTTGGTATCCATCGCCTTCATCATCGCGTTGCGACTCTATTTTATATGGTTTAGTGCACACACGATCGATCATAGGCCCTCCTGGCCATTTTCTCATACTTTCTATGAATAATAGTGTAAATTTATAAAAAATATGCAATCTATGATTGTTTCACCTGAAACCACCATGTCTAGGTACTTCATCTGCATAATTGTGTCATAGTCCAGTTCGTTATTGCATTGCGTCATTGCTTCATCAACCTCGCGTTGCAGCCGTTCCTGTACGTCGACGTTGATTGCAAGCTCCGTGGCAAGAAAGCACAACATCACCGAGCCTGCTTCAAAACCAGCAAGGAAGAAGACGAACGCTTGTGCCGTAATATCAATATCATCCAAATCTTTAACACCATTCGTTGCATCAATTGTCTTACGTGCCTCTAACAGCAAATGAACCATGTCGGGTCGTACAATATTATTTTCAAGGCGATAACGAATCGATTCTTTAATTGTAGCGATAAAAAACTGCGATACACGTTCGGGAAATACTTTAATGCGCAAATACTGAAAGCATAAATTTTTCACATAACTAACAACATATTTTTGATTGAAAGGTATGGCACCTTTAGAATGCTGGGACAAAAATGTAAAAGCATAACGAGGATGCCACGCAAGCCAGTAAAATTCATGGCATCCTTGCCCATCATGAAGAATTCGTTTGTCGGATTCTTAAGTGAATCACATTGAATACCAAATGCACACGTTGCTATCACATCGTTTGTATACCGTCTAAAAAGATCCTTCAGTTCCATTTCAATGATACGATCGGTGTGCGAATCAAAGTGTTTTGGCAGCTGCTTAGCGCACTCAGACATCAGCACAAACATCGCCTTCATCTTGCTGCTAGTAAAGCTTGGACTGAGAAAGTCGCGCATCGACTTCCATTCGTGACCCTTCAGCTGAAATAGATTCTTTTCGAAAAGTGCGCTATTATCGACACTACCAGCGTCCACATGGTCAGTGAAGTGATCGAAATCCTTTACTGTTATCAATTTAATCAATTCTGGGTCGCGTATCATCAACGTCGGCACCGTAAATTGAAAATATCCAAAGTACCTACACATAAAATATTTATCTGATAACAGGTACACTCAAATGATAGAAATTGTTTTTAGATTTCAGATCGCAATTAAATCAAATACCTTCTATCTGGAAACAAATTATATGCGTTTTGTATATGTTCCAAAAGATTTTCGCGTCTCAGTACAAGATTTATGATGTTGCCAACGATTGGAAGTGGAGTCTTATGAGGTATGTTGCGATCGCCCCAATATTTGAACGGCTTGTATGTAAACTGATGCAAAAAGTAAATAAGTGCTAAGCACACTAAGCACACTAGCAATGACACAAACATGTTGATCGTTTCGCGTTGTGAATGAATACTATAAAAGCGTTCGCAAACTCGCTTTATATAGCCTTAAATTACGTCATTTATTTATATTTACACTTAGAATATATATTTTTCCAAGAAAGTTTGTTTGTAAACATTATTTACATGAATGCAAATGAAAGAACTTTCTTCAGGAAAGATAGATGAGTTTAACAATTTTGCGAAACAACCATATTTCTTTCAATGCTTTGTATTTTACAAAGATTAATTTTATTTATAGATAACTTAGTACGCTTATTATGCTTAATGTGATCGGCAATGCATAAACAATTTAGTTAGTGTCTAAGCTTAAAACTGCTTGGACTATTATACCATAGGTGGTGCTAGTGAGCAACGTGATAAATGAAATATGCGCAGACAACCATTGTTGTCAGTTTGAGTCAGTCATCCATCACAAATATGGTGCTAAGCAAGATAAATCAAGAATATTTGTTAATTTTGTACTCATTTAGCAAGATGAATAATATTGTGCGAGTTAGAGAAGTCGTCTTTGTTCGATCTGAGACAGGAAATTGATACACCGCTAATATTTGCAACAAGTAATTGATGTAAGTACACTTATTAATCATTTAATAGTACATATATTTGGTGATTCTGCTTGGTTGGAAATTTCGGCTATTGAAACAGCATTGCGTGACGTTAGATGATCTAGAAATTAATTCAGATATATTAATTGATTGCATGCAGTTTGTGGGAAGAAATTTTAATGAATTGTATTGTATGTTACAGCAACGGTTAGAAGTGAAATTGGACATCAACGCAGCGCTTGTAATTACAAAGAACAAATCGACCCAGTAAGAAATAGGAATGAAACGATGAGTTTGATAAAGGAGCTGCTACAGTTAAAGGGGTATCAGTTGGGGAAAATCGCAAGGCGAGCAATTAGATCAAGCGAACCCTATGACAGGAATGATGAAGAAGAAGAACATCACATTATGATGATTTCGGCATACAGTAAGCTTAGGACAAACACTTGACTACACTCAATGAGATTTGGCGATGCTACTTCAGTTTACAACTGGAATTGCTGGTGATTAGATCAGGTAAATTACGTCAATGATAGTTTATAGTGTGTTTAGTGTTTTAAACACGTACTTNAAATGAAAATAATTCTAGATTCTTTAACTGTACTCACGCATGTGTTTTTTATTAATAATTAGTAGTAGATTAAATAACTAATAACTAGTATATAGTATACTACTTTCTTATCATTTGTTTATTTTAGGATAGTAGAAGATTGAAGAAGCTTATACGACGAGTGTATCGTCGAGATCATCGAGCGAGGGTGGATGATCTAGAAACCATTCAGCAGGGCATAGTAAAAACACGCCGCACTCAATACGACTTGCCGATGCTACTTCAATCTTCAACTGGAATTACGGGTGGTTAAATCAGGTAAATTACTCCAATCATAGTTTATACTCACGCATGCATTTCTTATTAGTAATCAGTAGAAGTTTAACTAATAACAAGTAGTAATAAATAATTTAACTAACTAATAACTAATTACTTATAATTTATTTTTTTAGGATGGATGAAGATTTGGAATGACGATCAACACAAGATCATCTAGAAACTATTCAGCAGACAATGCAAACACCGACTGACTGAAAGCAGAGCAATCAAGGATTTCAAATAAAACTAGAGAGTAGTAGTAGTAGTTTTTAGGTTATTTTTTTAATTTTCTTGTTTATATATTGTAACATTCATATTATTTTACAAAGTCTATGTTGATACGGGGATACTTGATGCTGATTTATATGTACACAATTGAAAATGCGATTTTTAATAAAGCATTTGATATTTTAAATTCTATGCCAAATAAAAATTTAAAAAATCCATTTAAAATGCCCATTAAGAAGATAAAATTATTCAGAAATATCAAATGCAATAAAAAATATCATAGAATATATAAAGAAACTAAAACTTGGCAAAACTCCGATTACCCAATTACGGGTTTTGTAGGCTTTATTATTGATTTAACCAATATATTGGAAATTTATAAAATCATGCATAAAGATTTGGCGACATACAATTTGTCGCAAGATCATATTGAATTATTTTTTGGAAGCATACGAGCAAGCAGTGGATTTAATAACAACCCAACCGCATATCAATTCATACATGCCTACAAACGGTTGTTATTAAATCCAACGATTGATGTATTTAAGGGCAATTGCTTAAATTTGAAATCTACACCAATTTTGAGTGTTTCCGAGACAAATGTTAGTGATCCTCATGTCGACGTATTCGATCATGAATATTACAAATATGTACCCAATTTTCAAGAGCATTCTATTAATGCAATGTGTAAATATTTTGTAAATAGTTTAAATAGAATAATAGTGTGTATAGATTGTAAAGATTTTTTTAATCAAAATTGCCATGACATTGTAAAAATAATGAAAGTCATAGAACATTTTCTTGGTATATTTGATTTTAAAAATATTGAATTAATCCGGAACAGAACTCTTAATAAAATACAATTTAATATTTTTAAAGAGTTCAATCACTGCCTGAAACATCGATTGGCATTGATTAATTAATAATTAATAAATATATTAATTTAAGATTTAAACAAAAAAAATACTAAGAGTGCGTGAAACTAATTTACGACACTATTATAATAAGCTTATAATATTTTGTGAATAAATAAGAAAATTACTTTTTTTATTTTTAAAAATATGTATTATTTGACTTGTTATTTCACATATTGAATTTGAATGATGTGAATTGTAACTCCCATGAATCTTTACGGTAATAACAAAAATAATCTTTTAATTTTTTAATGGCATTTAAAGCAATAGGAATATTTAATTTATGTTGTTTGTAATGTGTTTAGTGTAGGTATAATTTTTTGAAATTATTTAAACAAAATTAATTTATTATAACTAAATTCACAAAGTAGTTCCAGTTTCACAATTGTAACCTCCGTTAGTGTTCGATGGCAATTCAATAGAAAACTACATGATTTAAGAAAAAATGCATATAAGCATATTCGTTGTTCAAATAAAGCATGTTCTT
>JARJDW010002606.1:0-24443 GCA_030264715.1 Adinopsis sp. GC000173
AATTAGTCATTTTAAATGATAATAGGGTATAATATGTTAATACTTAGAGAAATAAAGTATTAAGACTTAAAATATTCATTACAGACATGACAGATTTTGTTAGCACATGTTTAATTAGAACAATCACTTGACACAACATTCGCCATGTTCATTATATTTTCGCCATGTTATTTACATTTTATAATTAATTATTATAAGGTAAAATGTAGTACATACTTAGAGAAATAAAGTAATAAGATTTAAATTATCTATTACGGACTGTGTAATTGCAACTGCAGCCAAATCTTCCAAATTTTCTATTCCGATGGAGCGTTGCTTCTTATATGTAATATTTAAATAAGCCACATTGACACATTTTTAATTAGCACAAATGATTGACACATTCGTCATGTTCGTTATATTTTCGCCATGTTAATTGTTATCCCTACCTTCTTCATTTTTTATAAATTACCAACCAAATTAGTAACACTAAATATTCCTAGCAATTTACGTAGCAAACGTTTCGATTTTTCATACACAAACGTTTAATCATTTAAGGAAATATTTAAAATATCTGCAAGAAAATTAATATATTTCTGTGATATAAAATACTCTTTGATTTTCAAATAAAATTAAATATAATTTAGAACAAATATGTTGTGTTTATTTCAAGTGCCCATTTATAGTTTTTTTTTAACAAAGTGATGTTTAAATGAAATGAAAAAAAACCTTGTATGTAATTGTAATTAGTCGTCAATAATCAATGACTCAATCAGTGAGTAGAGTGTCAATCACTTGATGAGTCACAAAAGTGAAAATACTATTAAAAATTTTGTACTTTTATAGTATCATTTTATAAAAGTTTTTTTTCACATTTTTTTAAGTTTACTCAATTTGAGGACAACGCGATACAATCAACAACTTTCTTTATCAATAAACTTGAAGCAAAGAAGTTTAAACTTTGATAATCAATGCAATTAGGCATTCTTAATTACATTAATTTTTACCATAAAGAAGTATTTATGGGAAGCGATGCCTTAAATATGTATTATTATCAAAACAATTATCTATAAGTGCACTTATTCTTATGAATCATATGTTGTTACATACAGATTATTAGAATTTAAATGGTTTTTGTCGATGTAGCTTAATTAAAACAATATGCATTTGTGACCTTGTCCTCCTAGTCAATAATGACCATTTAAAATGATATTACCATATTATTAGACATGTAAGTAATAATAATCCACGCTGTATACCAATTAAAGTTTATGAACGTAATCGCGACGCGAAAATTGCATGAAACGATTTTCTAAACACAATTAAATAGATACACTATTAAATTAATTCCAGGAGCTAAATGAATTTTGCCCCACGCAAAAAATGAACGTATAGTAAGATTTTTCACCGATTGGTAATTGATTAATCTAGGACGATAAAAACATGAGCAGAACAGTTGATATTTGCAATGCAAAGGGTGCGGTAATTACACAATAATACACCCACTTATCTCTACACAAAAGAAATGCATTCTCCAGATTTTTTTCTTATTCGAAATGTCACGATATTTTCTTGTTGATACGAGAAAGGCGCATCCGAAGAGTGTTGAAACACTCTTTTTGAGTATAATATAATCGAACTCTAACATATTCAAATTGAATAAGATTATTTTAGTTGTTTTATTGCAGAATTTTTACATATTTAGCTCGTGAAGTTTATGACCTAGAAATAAAAAAAAGTGTATTGAAAAAGAAAGTTGTGCTGTGTGCGTTGGGCAAGGAAAGCATACAAAGTGGAAATCTAAAATAGTGCCATTACAAAAACTCTCCCACATTTTTTTCGTTATCGTCGATGAATGAGCGTGAAAAATGATTATTTGCGAAAACATCATGCGTAGGAAAAATATTGCGCATTGTAATTCAGCAAAAAAACGATTCCTCGCAAAAAATAAAATGCTTTATTAAATATTTCGTCGAATTTACATTTAAAATGTAGTATATTATTTATGAAAAGAAATGCAACAAAATGATGTTGTAGTAAAATATTGCTTTACAAATTATGTTTATAATAATCACAAATATGTTTATCATATACATGAAATTGCATTATAGTTTATTTATCGAAATCGATTAAACTGCTTTAAAATTTTATAAACTTATCAATATGACGTCAGTGATTTTACATAAAATGTGTTTTATTGTTTTATTTATTATTAAAAAAATCGTGCTAGAGTTTCGTCATAATATATTGCAAATATTTTTGTGTTTACGTATGGCAGTTTTATCAATAAAAACCACCTGTTATTTAAATGTAATTTAAAAAATGATAAATCAAATTACTTTGAAGAAGAAGCGCAGCGATTGTATTTATGCAATAATGTAAATGTTATTTCTTTTTAATTGATAGCTATAAAAATCCTTGATTAAATGTAAAAAATGTTGCTTCTAACCTTTTTTCTACGATTTATTATAAAGATTTTTAATTTATTTAAAAAGTTAATGTTTCAACAATCATCAAAAAAATAAATACATATTAGAAATTTTGGATAGATGTTTTTTATCTCACATAATTTTATTCATTAATCAATTCAAATTTCTTTAATTGTAAATCAAAATTTTATCATTCAATTAAAATCTATAGAGATCCAAAACAGTTAGAGTGAAATATAATTCTTTCTATACCTGCAATTAAATTCCCTTCATAATTCTCCCCCATCTGAAATGAATATTTACTGACCGCTTACTTTACAACCTTTATTTTATATCAATTTAAGACAATGTTAATGTCAAGGTAAATTAAATGTTACAGATTTTTCCATATAAATTATTTGCGATTTTTGGGATTTCCATCGACAAACTGTTATTGTTGCTCATAGTAACAAATAACTATGTTAAATGTTAAATGACACATACTGGAAAATGTACTCTGTTAAAGTATATAATAATGTTCAATTTGAGTTATTAAAGTACGTTTTGAAGAAATTTATGTGTTAATGTTAGAAGTTAGTGCAATCACTAGTAAATAACCATATGTGCCTTCTTCCAAAGCAATAAAAAATTATTAATCTAAGTTATTACATAAGTGAAGTTATTTTCTCAAAAGTTCAAAGAAAATTGATATTTGTAAACTAAAGAGTTAATAAAATTTAAATACAAATACCAATAACACATTCCATAACATTTTAAAACACATTTTTATCCCACAAATTATTAAATTAAACAATAATGCTGATTTCAATAGCATTTGTATGTATATAAAAACCTGAATATTCTTGTAGCTATGTAATTATTAATTTTTAATAGTTGTTTTTGCCGTTGTGGTGGTGTAAACGTAAACTATAATTAATTACAAGCTTATTAATGCAGTGTCAATCAAATGCCTGATGACTTGTACGAAATTTCAAAGGCAGGTGGTTTGGAATTATTTTTATAATATGACATTGATCTTGAATTTTAATTGTAACCAGTTTCCGTATTGCATGCTGGTAAATTGTTGTATAAGCAGTTTTTAAAAGAGAGGTAAAATGTTTGATTGCATCATGATGAATACATTTCGATATGAAGGTCAAGAAAAAAAATTTATTCCATCTTTCTTTCATTGTAATGTTTATAATTTACGTGTGCGTTACGATATACAAATTTCGAAAACTAGGTTTTAGCACACTTTGCGTGCAAATATAGGTAAACAAAAGAATGAAATATTTATAATTTTTGTTGACGAAATGACAATTGTTTGCTTTCTCGTTAGTATTTTTTTATCGCAGTTTCATACTTGAAAATGCTGTAGTTTTTATGAAATCATCATCAAAGATAAATATCTAGCCTTGAAGTAATTATTATAGAGTGAAAGAAAATGTGTTTTTAGTTTTTCGCATTTTCTCATAGTCGTATTTTAATGAAAATGTTTATTATTATGTATGAATTTGTAATAATTACGCTCTCATATTGCATTACCAGACGCATAAATTTCAAAATATGGAATAATTTAAATCGACTTATGGCATAAGTAGAGCAACTTTAAAATTCTTTTCAACGCACGTAACTTCGTGGACATAACAATAAAAATTTATTATTATTAAATAGTCAATGCTATAGATAAATTATTAATGGACTTTATTATTGGTGTGACTTGTTTTACGTTCAAGGAAAGCAAAATGTCAATCACATCATACTCTTCACATAAATATTAATTGCGTAAATGATATTATTGCCCGATCCTCAATTAATCAAAATCATTGCCACACACTAAAAGTACAATAAAACATTTAATTATTGATATCTTTTTAGTCGAGCGTAATGATTTCACTTCCAAATGCACACAAAAGTGATTTTCATTTTGTTAATTTTACATTTTAAACATAAAATATTATTAGCAGCTATTATTAACGAAGAGTTTCCAAAATCATTAATTTTTACTTAGATTTATTCAATTTGTACACTTTTGTTAACTTTTTTAACTTCTATATGTAGAATATTATAGTCATAAAATGCTATAAAAAGCGCAGTAGCAAAGTTTTAATTAAACTCGTTTTTTTATTTATTCATGCTGTTTACAAAATAAAACAATAAAAATATTATTTGATTGCAAAAGCTTTAATTTTATGTAATCAAATAAACCATAAATAGATTAAAAATTTATGATTACCATTTGGAATGTAAAGTTTAATGTTGAAAATATCAATCCATATACTAAAAGTTCCATTGCAATCAATAATAATTTTATTATTGTACATAGAGTGAATTTATGTAACCTAGAAAGATTATTTTTTTTTATTTAAATAAAAAGAATGCGCTTTGATGTTGAATGTACAACAATGCACAACGTCCCAAATGCATGCATAATAATTTAAAATGTAAATTCAAGCTAATTACCGCCACTAAATAACATGATGAGATCATATCTTTACTATTTCATTTAAATTATCGTGTAATGGTGTAGCTGTGACGTTCCCATAAATTAAAAATGATTTTTTCTGACGATTTAAATTATTGCAATAATTTATTGTACGTATGTACTTGCATACATGTGGATAATTCAAAGTACAGCATTTTATTTTATTTTTTGTAATAATTTGAAAAGTGCTCAAACTCATAGACGAAACAACAACGTTTTTTTGTTATTTTTAGTTGCGCTCAAAGTTCACAAGTTTATTAATTCAAACTAAGATATTAAAGTTTTGTGAGATGGAGTTGTTTAATAACAGAAAACGTTTGCTTTAAGCGTAATTACCATGTTAGGGAACATTGTACAAATGCTTTAATCTTGTATAGACTTTAACTTGATGGTAAATAATATCGACAATGTGTGTTATTGTTGTTAAATAATAAAATGTAGAAAAACGAAGGTCGTACAATTATTAAATGAATGTTAATCAAGCTTAGCCTTTAATGAGTTTTTATTTATTTATTTATTTAAAATAATTTATATTATATCAAGAGATCAGGATTTCATATTGCAATCTTGATCCTTAAAATATTGAATTCGAATGATTCAAAGTCGAGTGTCGAATAAGATGCCCAAGGAAAATGGAGTAAAATAAATGTAACATAAAATATAATATAGTTCGCATCTGGGTATTACCAGTAAAAAAGAAAACGTTAATAAAATACTGTACGAGTGACAGTTATTGGAAATATAAGCCCCTCTTATAAGATTCCTAGTTACGAACGCGTAAAACCCAGAAGTAAGAGCTTCAAGATTAACATAGATTTACGGACTTATTCCGCAGCATTACATAATCAATTTTAAAATAACTGGATGCGGTGCAGATGCAATAAAAACGAGCGCACATTAAATTAATTCTGGATAATTTTATGAGTAATCGTACATTATTGGATTAAACACTTTTTACACAATAAACGAGAGAGGACATGAATAATATTCGCTAAGAATAAGGAAAGTAACATCGCTGACTGGTACAAACAAACATATTGTAATTAAGTTGTTTAATTCTGGTGTAATAAATGTTCGCGTATAAATAAATTAACAATGGTTTTTATTTTGCGGTTTAAGATTTAAGTGGAAGTGTTTATTACATATTAATTCCTAATACAATACAATCGTGTCCGAAAAAGAGGCCACACAGGTAGAAAATTGTACGACTTTCCACTTTATTATCGTACTTTAACCAATAATATACTATTGCAATTTTTAATATTTCCGTTTTTTCTCATCAATAGAAAATGACCTCCAAGATAACTGACTTCAATTAGATATAATAATATCTTTCATAATTTTCTCAAAATGATTCTTAATTTAACATCTTTGTGTTACTTAGATGATTACATATTCTTTTATTGCACACATTACTATTTATTATCTCTATCTGATCAGTAGAAAAAGTTTTAGTCTTTAAAGAATGTTATTTCTCATAAATATGACAAACATTGTTCCCAAACCGAGTAAAAGCCCTGTGTAAATTAAACAAACGAACAAGCAGAAAGTTGTTGATTTATTTGTTAATAGTAATTATACGATGCTAAGTGGTCACATAAATTTATGGTCTTTTCGGTAATGGAGCAATTAGTATCTATATGCAACTCTGTCTTAAAAAAAATGACAAAGTGACAAAATTGCTGCACTACATTGTTTTGACATAAATCTAAATGAAAACGAATGGAATTTTAATTAAGCAATTCTTGTTAAAATTTATATATCATTATAGATGATAATTTATAACTAGTAATATAATAATAAATAATCGTCATTTATTACGCAGATGATACAACTAATAAAACTATGCTAATTACCACAACAACAACTACGATCAATATTTTAAATAAACTAATTAATATTTATCCTCCTTATCTGTATGTAATAAGTTAAGTTAACACTAAAATTATGCGTAATACTATCTATTACATATAGATTAGAACAACCTTAAAGAATTGATGTGGAAATTGCATCAGCATTTTCGAGCGATAATGTTTGGCTAAAACTTTCTTCCAGTCAAGTACATAATACGTCGTTTGATGTTAAAAAGTTTGGCAATATTTATTATCAGTCAATATTTATATGTAAATTAAGCAATGGCGTGTTGAATCAGGTTCAAGGGCTGTGATGACCTTTGTTTATGGTATCAGAATAGGTAATTTTTGCAATTTACTGCTTGAATAAATTTCATGTGTATTCAATGTCTGGCTTCTAAAATAGATCGCGATAGATTAAACAACCACTTTTATATTTTACTGATCTGATAATAAACATTTTCGTCAAATAAAAATCGATTTTGTCCCACAAATAAGTTGATTCGTGTCAAACAACAAGTAATTAACAGCTAGCACTGTTCAAATACGTTTAATATGTTGTTGCAAATTGTTACTGCATATAATTTGCATAAAAATAATTTATTTAAAATAATTCATTGGCTTTCTTTATTATTTTAGTCACCACTAATGACGTTAATAGAGTTTTATGGAAATTTGCTGATGAAAATATGTACTTACATATCTAAATGTAAAGATAAATAAACTTTTCTATATTGCGTTCTAGAAAAAATTTTTTGAATGCTAATGGGGTGTGCCTACTGCACTGTTGCCATTAAGACTTACCAATTGATTTGATTGATTTAATTGATTTAGAAATAAAAAAGTTGACGCTTGGTACTTACCTAGAACAAAAAAAGAAAAATTGTTAGAAAAAACATCAAATTAGTAAAAAGAAATTATATAAATGTTGCATTTTTATCACAAATATATTTCTGCAAATTTGATTAGAAAATACATAAATAAATCTAAATGTTTACAACGCCGGATGGATTGTTTTTGAGAACCGCAAATGATCTATGGATCCGAAGACTATCCACTAAATTTCTAGACTAAATTATATCGAGAATTTTATATACGCACCCTAATGATTAATATTCATTGAGTGTAACAATCGTTAACATATATCATGATAATGTTCAATTTATTACAATTAATGCAAAAAGTAAATCTTCCTTTCGTATATTTTGAAAAAAATTAAAATGAATACAGAAAATCATTATTAATGACTCATTTAAAGAAGAAAAAAACCCCAGGATCTTCGCACAATTTAAGAAATATTTAATAATATATTTGAATGTCACAATAAAAGATAAAGCAAGAAAAATCGTTAAAGAATTAGGTTATATTTATATTTCTTTTAATTTATTCAATAAAAACAATTTATAACTTGCACGCTTTATTTAAAATATGTCTAATGGACTATTTTAAAATTGTTTGTGATTAATACCGCCCTTAATCGTATACATGTAACGCAAATCATTATCAACTTATGAATATTTATGCATTTAATATTAATTGCGTCCAGCAAATAAATTAGTATGTAATTAGTTTAAAAATAAATTCCACAAATCCGTTATACAATTATGTATGGATAAAAATTGCGAAAAATCTAATTATAAGCATATAGAAAAAATCAAAATTATAACCTATTATAATGAAGTTATATGGTTAAAAAGACGGATAATATATTTGTAATGATGCAAAACTCCATTCATAGACTAATCGCAACTGTTTATTTCTCAACATCAGCTGCAAGCCGATTAACTTCTTCAATGCCGTTATTGCAATTTTTATACAATACCATATAAACGACATAATCAAATTAAATAATTAAAAAAAAAAATAATCACTCACTCAAAGTATGTAGACTATTTTATCGACACATTACATCTGTGTATGTATGTTGATAAAATGCCACATTTTACAATTAATTTAATTAATTCTCTTTGATTGGATGTTTTTCTTTTTCATTTTTTTGTTTTCGAAAAATAAGGAAACGTCCATGGATTGATCTTAATCGGCATGAACATAATCAAACATATATTGATTTCAAGCGGCCTTGAATTTAACGAATTCTATTTTTATTAACGCAATGTCTAGGAAAGCATACAAACAAAGCACACGATTTTCCTTTACATAACAAAAGCGCATAGTGTTATATATTTTTTTATTGTTGCGACCGCAAATTGGCCGAAATACGCCTTTTATAACATAATTATGTTTTTAAATACCGCCTATTATTTACGCGTAGCTACATAGTTTGTGTTGTTCGCACTAAAGAAACTCATTTATCAACAAAAGGAGCAAGATTAAAAAATGTTGCTATTTCACTGCATTAGTCGTTAAACAATCTTCACCATTTGATGCTTTTTTTATATTAGGATACATTTCAAGATTGGTATTTTTGGCATTCGCACAAAATGCGCATAGTTCTAAAAATGTAATAAATATTTGTCTTGTATGTTAACTTTTTTTTTGTCTTATAATACGAAAATCGTTTTACTTTCATATGTCGCACAATCTGCGTCTGTTGTGACGTTTTTACTCACATTCCCGAAATTCGATTAGCCTATTTAATTATGTATTTGATTAGCTGATTTTGTGGTGTTAGATGTAGACGACATCACTTGTATTGTACGCAAATCAATAAATAATTATTTTTGTTGACTGCCTGTCAATAACGTCACGTCAATCGAAATTTTCTAATAATAAACATCAATTATCAATATTATGATTAAAGAAAATTGGAAAAACAAATATGATTACTAAATATGAAAGGCATCATATTAGCAACGAAACTTTTAGACAGTTATGTTGTATAAACAAATGTTTAGCGTTAGTTTAACAGTCGCCAAGGTAATAGTAAAATTCACTGCTCGTGCAATTAATAAAATATATACGATAGCTAATCTAAACTAGGAAGTTTGAAAAGCAAACTATTGTACAAGTTTGATTATTGTATGCATTGTTAGCTTGCCAATTTTTTTTTTCAGTAAAAAACTTCAATTTTAGCAGCCGATTATTTCAACACTGCCAGCTTAAAAATTCTCATCAATAACCATCCAATCTTTGTCGCTAATTTATTTAAACTTTCATCTGAGGAGAAATACAATTTCCATTCCTTGGAGATTTTTTCTTATAAAGTAAAAACCGTCCCGCTTGGCTCGAATAAATTAATATTACAAGAGAAAATTTCTCTAACAAAACGTAAAATTTCCTTACGGACTTATGAATTAACGATCCGCCTCATTACTTAACGCTCACAAATGTTGATTTTTACTTTTGCTGTTTAACAGTCTTTATATAAAGTACATTTTTCTAATGAATTTTCCGTGCAAGCAATTCATTAAGAAACACAATTCTTCTAACGATTATAACTGGAAGTAGGTTATCATGTAAATAAAACACGTTTTTCATACCACTGTTTCTTTCGTTTTTATATCAACGCCAATCAAAAACAATAGGCATATATAGCTCTTTATAACTTCGTAACGTAATTCTTAATCGCAGTAAGAAATAAAATACATATAATTCATTCAGTATGTAAAATTTAAGCAAGAAAAGCTTATATTATAAACCATTTTTATTTTTAACCGTTTCGGAGATATAGTGGTGAATAATAGTCGTATTATTAACCCCTAGCGGCACAGAAAAACCGTCTTTATTTTTAGCCATGTTGCATAAAGAAATAAAAGACAATGTTCATATGTGTAATTTCGTAACGCCAAACTGGGAGGACATTTGGCGTTATGAAATTATATAACGATTTTATTTCATGGAGGGTCAAAAATGCGAAAGTTTCAAAACACAAACACAAATATTAACAATGACTAATTTTAAATATATGGTATTCTACCACCGTGTAGCATTAAGAATTAAGACACATATACATTTATTTGTACCAAAGACTTCGAATTTTCTTTACATTGCGAAAAATATTAAAAAATCTCTTGATCTAACGCACTATTAAGTCAGAATATCGATCCCTTCCCTTCTGAGACACCCTATACTTAATTTATTTACTTAAACCTATATATTTATTACATATATAGTAATAATAAGGTTCAAACTATTTATTTGTAAGCAAATATTAACACAATTTTGCACCAAACAAATTGTTTTCGTGATGGAACATTTGTAATTGTAATTTCTGCGTTTAAAATCTGTTTCAGTCCAAATAATCTTGTTTTAGCACACCCAGAAAGAATGCGTCTTTTGTTTGCGTGAGTTATTTAAAATTTCCATCCTAAAATAAATACTACCGCGGCGAACGAACGCAAAATTTTCCATTATAACAAAAAAGTGCAATTTATATGTTGTTCGAGGTATAGCGGTAGCGGTAGATACTTTGAAAAACTATTAAATCGATAATTGTATGCAAGCAACATATTCCAAATGAATAGAAAATATCTAAGTACATACATATATAGTTAAGGTGGAAAGTGTAGACTATATGCGACAAATATAGATCATTGAAGAGTTTTCTTCCGTCCGAATAGTGTGTGTGATAAGTTCGCACTCGACAATTGCTATTAATAGAAATAAATGGCTTCTAGTAATGCTAATTTATAAAATCGTCTTGATGCATTTAGATTTCAAAGCATGTGTGTGCGTTTGTGTTTGTGTGTGTTCGGACGCAATTGCGTCTGGATACAGAGTGTGCAGCAACACACAATAAAACGAACCGCGTATATCCTTCAATTATCCACTACCTGCATTGCGTTGATAAACCAAGTTTTTTTGCCATTATGCATGCATATGCATGAAATATGCCGAGCAGGAAATTGTTTCAAGTCAACTACAAAGTAATGTTAAATGAATTTCAAACATCTGGTTTTGTTTCTATAATATAAATTATCATTCGATTCATATTTCATAATATTTTCTATTGATTGATAATTATGTTTACAAAATGCGATGATGTAAAAAACTATCTTGGAAAAATAATGATCTTTAAACCATTTGACGAGTAATTATGTACTTAATAAAATGTTTTAATTACGGCTGGGTTTTTTTCAACTGACAACGTACATATTTAGATGAGTAAATAAAAACGTGCGGAATGAGAATGAAATTTGTCTTCCTGAATAAATTTCCAGCGCGATGAAGCATTTTAATTTAATCTGAAAAATGTCAGGAGATGAATTGATAATATTTTTAATTGCTGCAAACTATTTTCGCTTTGTTTTATCATTCCCATGAGTGTTTTTCATTCCATGGCAGTGTGAAGCGAGAAAATTGGTGCAAATATACGCGGAATTTATAATTACTAACTATGCATATATTTTTTGCTTCAAACTGAATAATAATATTTATAATATACTCGTATGTAGGTAGATAGAAAATGTTTTTGTCGTCGGATATGTGTATTTTTAAGGTAGGTGGAGATACTACAATATGTAATAAAAAATCCGGTTGCTGTCGCTTTTAACAAAGAAGAGGGTAACCAGCGGTTTCCCACAGGAAGCGACGTTTTGGAATATCATCATCGTAAATTAGCCGCAACTCAAGAGGAAATTTTTCGCCGCTGTAAAGACGATGCGACGATGCCATCGGAAACTGAGGTAATATATAGTGTGCCAATAGCAATCGCCTGCCTACAAAAACTGTTGGACAAGTGCTTTTCAGCCACAAATAACCCCCATGCTTAGGGTGAAAATTGCAGAACTAATAATAGGGGTCTCGTTATAATATATCATATTAGATAGCTGTCGCTGAAAGTTCTTCAAACGAGCAAAAAATATTACTATACATCATATACATATAGTGGAGACCACTACCGTAAAATGGTGGTTTGTTTCAGATGCGTCAAGTGTTATTTTACGTTTAGATGAATGTTTATCAAATCTAAACACAATATTTTTTCTTGGTAAATATAATATAAATATTTTGAATGAAACCTTTTTATAATATATGTAGAAAAATATACTACTGAAATGCAAAAAACGTACACTTCCTTTATTACCATACCGGAAAAGTAAAATTCATTAATATTAGATGAATGAGATCGATAAGTTATGTAATAAAAATATTTTATTATTTTTTAAAATACAATTAATGTTTCTTGAGCACTAAACAAACTTTAATCAATTCTTTTATTATATTTTTATCAAAGTTTTCAAATTAATACAACAAGAATGCGATTTCAAACTTTTATTTATCTCTCTAGAACTGTAAATATGATGTTCTTATAAATATTTAATACGTGAGTAAATTTTTAAGCACAAGCGCTTGATTATTTATTTAATATATCATAAAATAACTCTCTAGAAATTTTCTTTCTTTTCCTTACAAATCCTAAACTCGAAAACTCTTTTATACTACTAGTAAAAAAGTAGCTGAATTATTTAATATAGGTATACTATTTCCATTCCATAAATATTTCATGTTAAATGGGAATCCTAAAAAGAAAATGATTCTATTTGTAATTTGCATTTTTCGTTGTATATACAAAATTTTAATTTTGTTCTACACTGCCGCCTACTTTCGATTAATCATCGAAATAATAAAAAATTGCATTTTTAAAACAGCTACTACCTTCAGAAAAACCTACATAAACGACATTTTTAACGTCACTAACTAAAGAAATACACTAAATTTAAATTATGCATGTGAGACGATGACGACGTAGTGCTTTCGTGATTGGTATATATGTAAAGTAGATATCTTTAAAACATTTTATTCACTTCCTATCGTAATTAAATATTTTTTGTGTACAATCGGAACGTAACAATGCGATAATAGCACCACGATTATTTAGCGGTCAAAATAACATTTAATTAAATTGTTAAAATATATCTGATATCCATTACATTCGGACGTGTTAACAATCTATTTGAGCAAAGTTAATAATTATAAGTCATTGGCACGGTTTCTGTTCAACGATTAGAAAAAACGCTATTTTTCAAAGTTATGTCATTCAATTAAATCTCACGATTAAATGTGTTCGTTATCTGCTGTTGTTTTATTATCATCGTCATTTTCCAGTAACCATTTAACTGTTGTCTTATAAAAAAAAGTTGTTCGGTATTTAACACTAATTTAAGTTATAATTATTTATTAACATCAATACTGTTCTATGAATTAGGTAATAAATATTAGGTACATGCAATGGAATGTACAAGTATTGTCGGCTGGCTGTAAGTTCATTTTTTCTCCGAGACCTTAAATCAACTTGGCGCGCATTTAATTCTTTGAATATTTTTGTATATGCTCTCAGCCTATAATTATGCAAAATATTATAAAATTACTATATGCAAGCGTCTTTCTAAGCCTCACTATACTGAATATAAAAATTGTGATAATAATCACTATATAATGTTGAATAAAATAATAAGTATATAATTAACAGTCTCTCACTATTTATGAGTGTAAAATGCGCTGTATTTCTAATCCATACAAAAAATAATTGAGCTGCAAGCTGATACCTCAACTATATAATATGTGGAAAAGAGCATTTCATATGCGATGGATGAAAAAAGTGTACTGCATTTTACTTTATTCGTCCGAACATACTTAATTAAAAACAAAAAAACAAGGATGGATATGATGGTGAATTTTAGCCGGCGGTAAATTAATCATAAAAAATCGCTTTAGATAAAACCGTAGGTATGCAAATTAACATTCTAAAATTGAAATA
This sequence comes from Adinopsis sp. GC000173, assembly GCA_030264715.1. Taxonomy (NCBI): domain Eukaryota; kingdom Metazoa; phylum Arthropoda; class Insecta; order Coleoptera; family Staphylinidae; genus Adinopsis; species Adinopsis sp. GC000173. Next base: position 14,386 of record JARJDW010002606.1, read on the forward strand.
AGGCAATACAAGATCTGCAATGATAATAAATGGTCCATAAATTAATCATTGTAAAAGTCAAACAATAAACACACATATTCAAATGAACAATAGATAATAATCAGTAACAGTATTAGAATTAGTTTAAAGGCAATTTATTATACGTAAATAGAAATTTGAATATGCAGAAAAATAATGGTAAATTTGCTTTGTGGCAGCCAGTAATTAAATTTAACTAACGTAAATCAACTAATTCAATTATGTATTGATTTTAGTGCAAGGTAATCAATTTATTTATAGTGCAATTACAATTAGTTATTACAATTAATAGATGTTCTCTAATTATAATTAGCGATAAAAAAATTTAAATACAAAGATTGTATTATTATTAGACACAACACTCATTTTAAATCGAATATTACATTGTTCGAGCGTACATTATCAATCATTAATAAGCAAACAACTAATTATTGCAAAGAAAATAATCGACCTGTATTATGCATACCGTCTTGTTCAACAACCCCTATTTTTAATTGTTGATTGATTGTATTACACACACTATAATTTGCTTTCTGTTTTATTGAATTATTAAATTAAAAGAATTTTTTCCTTTTTGTATTTCTTGTTTTTTAAGTAACAAAATGGTAGCATTATTTGTATCAATTTATGCACATAAAGTACACCAACATACGTAAATATCAAACTTAGTAAATTTGATACTTTACAAGCGATCTGTTGTTCTATTTAAATAATATTCTATATTAATTATTATTATTGAATATATAATTCATTATTATCATACAATATTTAGTAACTTTAATAAAAATATACGCCAAGTTAACAAAAATCGATCGCGGTCAGTTTGGTTGACTCTAATATCCTATTTACTTATCGTTATGAAGAAAATCCAAGTTTGAAATTGTTAGTATACCTATGTTGTGTCCCAGAATATTGGTTACAAATTTCTAGGGCAGGTAAAGGTACTCATTACGAACAATAACCACATAGCAACTTATAAATGCAAACCTCTACCTCATGCGTTAAAGAAATACAAGACACCCGCTTTTGCAAATCTTTACAACGATTATTTACCATTATTGCATTGACATGGTTCACAAACTATGTAGTAGTAACACACAAATTTATAACTATCCCACGAAGATGCAGTCAAGAAACCAGCGTAGCTTTTAGCAGAATACATTGTATTATTGTAATTTCTATCATATCTTCTGAGACACCCTGTATTATTGATTAGTGTTACCATATAAACATGTAATAAGGTAAAAATTGATGTTGCTACATAGACTTAGTCATAATTTATGATAGAAAAAAATTAATCATGTAACTTTTTGCATGGTTATCGACAGTAGAAACAAATATTCTAATTCCCCATTATCAAAAACTAATAATTATTACAAAACGATGAGTCATAAAACTTAACCAAATTTGAATAAATAATGCAGACATCGCATTATCTAAACAAACATTCTTATCTTATTATACTGCGGACACTTGAAGTGAATCGATACTTCGTGTCGATTTTTATGACAATATTTAATCAACTTTGGGAATATGTTATTGCCGCCGCCAATTACATGCAAACCGCACGCAAGCAAATTATTTGCGTAAAAATTACCCTAAAACAAATATCACTTTCATCAAGCGCACACCAACAACAACAAACAAACAATCGAAAAATAATCAATAAATTTCATCATGGCACATCGAATATTAATTTTAATAATTGAAAACGCATTATATAACACACACCTAAAAATATACCTACCTTATCTTTTATGTAAACGCTATTCACAAGCCTTTCAATAAATAAAGTATGTTCGATATATAATGCATACACAATATGAAAAACAGCCCGAAAGTCATGTTTTTGTTATATTAATAATTTTGTTTGTGGTAGCAACAGTATGTATGTTTTATCTATGATATATATTATGTATGTATATATTTATACAATAATTACGAGTTAAGTGTGAAAATTAAATCATTTGTTAGTCGGCAAATACAAGTGATTATTAACGTATTTATGCAAGATTATTTCACATCTATTATCTTCAAGAGATTAAATTGGTGTTCATTATTTCGAGCACACGCTTGAATGAAATGTTTAAAAGTAATAGCAGAAGAAAAAAACATGCTGGGATGAATTTAATGCGTTGATGTGAGTGAGCGAACGAGGGAGGGAAAAAAACGCAACAACAAAAAAAGAAAGATTCTTGTCATGGTTAGCGTGCGGACAAAAGCAATTTCAGTGTAATGCACTGAAAGCGTAAGTGAATTTGTCTGGATAACAAAAATTCAATCGATTTCGTCAACTTGTACAAAAGCAAACCGTTCTCAGTTCAATTAAGCGTGCAACTCACATATTGATACAATATTTTCAAAAAGTTATGTTAATTTCGCATGAAATGTTTTATAAATGTTAAATCAATTCTTTTTTTTATCTAATAATTACTTTAACTAAGTATCAATTAAGTTTTTATTAATTTTACACATATGAAATAACATAGAGTATTAAACTCAAAGATCAAATCGTATCGTTGCGAGTAAATATTTAATCATATAACTATTCTTGTATACATGTTAATATTTAGTAATTTATCTACCACAGGGTTAGGTACATGCATTCAATTGCTTCATCATCAAATATTTAGAAAACAACAAAAAAAAACTATCTGATAACCTTGATAGCATGTTAAAAATACCCAAAAAATCTAAAATTCAATATTAACATTTGAAACAAATAATATCAAAGTAATGAAATTTATGTAAACATGGATATTACATGAAATCTAATCGTGAAATATTATTAGTATTGAAAATAACAAAAGTTAATATTTTATCAACTATTAATATATATACCTATTATAAGCCATAAAGAGTGAACACAAAACGTTATCTTCAACATGTGCAGCACAAATTATTAAATTTTGTTAATTACTTGTTTAAACGCAAAGTTATTTGTCTTATTATTATAAAGAAATTGCTAATTTATAATATGCAGCCTTTCATCATCTAAAATCTTAAATTAAATTTTCACCAGCTTCATAACTGCATTATGAAGACATGCAAATTGAAATATTTATTATATGTATTATAGTATAAAAAGATAAAAATATATTTTCTATTAATAATGAATGTATATTTTTTCTTTAATAATATTGTAGTAAAATTACATAATTTAATTCGTTTCTAATCATTGTGGGAAAATCATTTATTAATTAATTGAAGAAATTGTTACACAATTTACATTATTGATTTAAAAAAGACAAAGCAGGCTTCTAACACATTGTTTATAAAAATTTATAAAGTAATAATGAAATCATTTTCGCAAAATTGCAAATATGATATATAGCAAAACATATTTTGTACGCAATTAAATATTTCGCATATCATAATAATTTTAGTGAATAATTTATGCCCACTTTCTCATATGTATGTACAAATAAATAGCGAGAAAAAAATATGTTTAATTGACGCTGACTTTCAATGAGAATTCAAGCCTTGTGTGTGTGTGTGTATGTCAAATGGAATTAAATATCAAGTCACTTATTTGCAATTCTTTTGTGCGGTTATTGTAATTTTGACATACTAAAAATGTTTATATATTAGAAAATACCAATAATATCTACTATTATTAAATTTCTAAGTGATAACTAATTTCAAATCATGATTGATTTGCACAATTATTATTATATATTAATTATAGGCACGCAATTATTATCTATTATTTAGTTATAGGTATTACATATTGCATAATTTAATGTTTAAATTACTGTATAATAAATTAGAAACTATGCCTGACTTCTGCTCTACAATTAAAACATTAATTTGCATAATTTTCATTTAACTGTTTTTGTTTGTTGAAGAATAATATTTGTTTTATTTATTCATTTTTTTGGTTGGCTTATTTGCATAAAACATAGTTAAATTATAATTACATGTGTTTAAAAAACGTAATTTAATTAAACTTTGCCGTAATAAAAACAATTTTAAAGGTCTATTTACAGAGCAAACGCATTTGTCGTTGAAAACTCGTGTTGTTTTCTAGCTAGCCCTAGCGAACAAAAGAAGAGCGTGCATCCTTCTATTAATGCAGTACAATTGCAATCTTCATCCCTGCAAGTTCAAGTGTTGCATATAGTAGGAAGATAACGACGACTTGTCAATTGTTAGTGTGCACCTTGCCTTTTAAGTGTAAGGAAGTAGCGATAAGACGCCAACAACGTTCAAGTGGTGTTGCAATTTCCAAACAATTTATTTTAATTCCTATGCAATTTTACTGACGATAATCGTCGCGTTTGATGTGTCTGAAACGCAGACGTTTAAGTTTCATGAAACCTACGATGATTTAATTTAAAACAAATTGAAAGAAAATTGGAAATGTCACATGCACAGCGCCTCATTCCTCTCCTCGCATCTTGTAAATAACTGAGAAAATCAAACCTTGTCCTATTGCTGACCCAGTTTCTTTCTTTCGTTAAATTTAATTTCAAACAATTTATCTAATTGTTCGTTTAATTAATGTAAGAATTGACGACTAATAGCAAACAAGTTAGATGATGGAGAGAAATAAAATAAATCTCAAATAGATATGAATCAATTATTACTTGCGTTAATAGAAACAGTAATTTGTTAAAGGTCATTTTATAAATATCAAGTATTTAAACAGTTGCAATAATTATACTAAATATAATGCTAATAAAAAAATTATATAACGCAATCTTGATTTTTAACACTTAATTTACTATGACTACATTTCTCGGTTTTATAAATAGCAATTTTTCTAGACTTGAGGCATACATCTAGTAGAGAGTCGACAATTTCTGATACTCGTGTATGTACAACACACCAATCTTTCTTCAAGTTTTTAATTAATTTTCTTGTATCTAATGCGGTTGATGAACAATGTGCCCTTATTGTCGGCAAAATACAAACGCACTACTTACTATAAACATTCCTCCTATGCGTTGTACTATTTTTAAGCATACTATAAAATAAGTAAGGAGTACATTTTATGTTTATGGTTTGAACGAAAAATATTAAACATTGCACATTGCACAACGTTTTTACGATTTTCATAAGTAAACACATTTCTTTGTATCTCATTTCTTGTATATATATACTTTGGTTGTTGCTACTTTCATATATTGTAAATTTCAACGTCTAGGTTTTAGATTTCTTTATTGTGTGCCAAGCGGTAAGTAAAATCTGCACTTAGTGCTGTACAACAGTATACTTTTTGTCATAAAATACGTCAATGTAAAAATCGTCTTCCTCCTGCTGCATGGATTCGAAGCTTAAACCATTTGTTTATGATATATGCTTATGGTATTATTCCACAACATCTTTCTATTCTCTACTACTCCACTTTTTGTAAATATCGAATTTCTTATTTTTCTTTCTGCTACATATTATACATATACATACAACATTACTATTATATTTTATAGCTGTATTTTTCATCTTTTGTATATTAAATTGCATTTTAATGTTGGAATATAATTAATCTTTCGTTTCCATTACTTTATGTTTATGTAGTTTTTTCTTCATCCTCGTAATGATAAATTATATAATAACATCGTTTTTACAAACTTCATAAAATACATCAACTAGTATCTGTATAGTATAGTATATGAATGTGAATATTATTAATATTAAGAGTTATTATTGCTAATAATTCATTATTAATTCCGAAATGCAAAAAAAATAAAAATGATGCGTTTTTAATAATGTTTAAATGGAATAGTTGGTTTTTTACTTTTAACGATGAAAGCTATTAATTAATTAATAAAGACATTAATGTAACATTCATGAGCCAATTAGCGTACAAAATACACAAAAATAAATGAGTAAAATGCAAATGAATTAGACAATTAATAAAATTAGTTTGAAAAAGTGTGATGTGTAAAAATGACAATAACAAAAAATTATGTAGATAGGTATAACTTAAACTTTTCTCATTTAAAAAAACGTTTTTTTGTATGCTGCTATACCAGAGCGAGGCTTTTAGCTTTGATTAAACATCACACAAAGTTCCTTTGACATTAGAATTTAATTTAATTAATATTGATGTAAAACACTTTGTAGCTAAGAATGCCGTATACATTTTAAAATAATCATCTTCATCAATTGTGGCTTCCGCGTTAAATTTTATTATCAAAACTTTTAAGTAATGAAAAGTTTTTAACGAGTGAAATTATGGCCGCACTACGTTAATTGTTTATTATTTTAATTATCGAAATATTTGAGGCAGTCAACTTTGAAACGCTGCAGCAATTTAAGCAAGAGCAGATTGTATATTACGGCAAAGTGGTTTTTATTCCAAGTGAAGCGCATTATGTAAATGGTTATTGTATTTGTTTAGAATTTTTAAAACTTAATATGCATACCAACAAAAAATGTATAAGACAATACAAGTTAAAAGTACAATAAGTTTAAATACCTTTACACAAGACATGTTTTCTTATTATGTAAAAGAATGCAAGTACAAATAGCAGGAAAAAAGAAACAGCCTTCTATCCATATCCAAGAATATAAAAAACTATAATGTTGAAAGCGTTTTTTTTTGCAACTCAATTCCATTATATGATTTCCATTAATGGCAAATATTACTATTTTTCTTGACATTTATGGAAACACTTGAACTCCCCGTTAAAATGAAAAGAAAATCGATTTCTATTTAAATAACCTAGATATGTGATAATAACAATGCGCACATTATAAAACCATGCAAGTATGATTTTTTTAAAAGTTTCTTCTTATACATATACGATACAAACCAACAACATTCAATTTATTAATGTTGTTATTATTATTGGATGAATTTTCGTGACTATCGCTAATAATGAACTGTATATAGGAGTGCAGACGGTGATTTGAGTTACAAAATAGGGGAGGCGTTTCTATAGATTTTAGATAGTATAAACAATAAAACTATGCTCTCATGATTTATAACGAACGAGTATCTCGTCTGTTAAGATGTCAAGTTTCCAAAATGTACAAGCTTTCATTATTAATAATTTTATAGTACAAACCAATTGTCGTGCGTCTAATTATTATGTAATAAACAAACAATAAAATTTACATTTTATGTTTGTTTAATTAAAAGTAGAATTTCAAAGAATTGTAACTCATAACTACATATGGGATTGTCAAAAAATATGTAAAAAACAATTCACAATCAAAAATTCCATAATTATAAATAAATTATTAGTTTATTACATAAAAGAATTAAATTACAGCTTGTTATAGAAATTCTTTTACTTTGGAGTTAATAAACTTTGTTATTTTTTTTGGTTTGTTTGATTTTCCGCTTCAACATTTATTAATAGTCCTCGTTACCGAAAATCTCATTTTTCATTTTCCATTTAATGAAAATCATTAAACGAGCAACGATTAGTAGTAGAGAAATATTGCAATGGTTTTCATCCATTCAATTAAAGTGTCAGTTTTCAACAAGCACTTCTAAAAAATTAAATTTTAGCTAGTGGATAGATATTTGAACGTATCCACTTCTATGTAATCAAAGGCTTCCTTAAATATTTATTTACAAACGCCAGCCTTAAAGTTTATCAGGCAGAAAGCAAAATTACCCTCTCATTTTCAACGATACTGTTTAATTATTAATTACCAAATTTCTTTTTAACGAAAAAACTTTGGAAAGTTTTACAGTAAAATTAAAATTATTTTACGACATGAATAATATTTAATATTGAAAACTTTATTTAACATTATTATAATATTTTAGCATAAATTACACCTTCAACGTTATTATCACATCATTTTAGAAGCGTAATCATTCACCATCAAAAGCTATCAGCAAAAAAGTATTCAAATTAAAGTTTGTTTGAGGTGAAATTCTATTTATACACAAAATAATCGTGTATCCATTGTATTTTTAAATTAAAAATTACCCCCTTATAATACTAAAACATGCAACGTGAAAACTCGTAAAAAACATCATGCATAAATAAACGCAAAATACATTTATAATTCCAGTGTGATCGATTCGCTCGCGTTCCATACATTTTTTGCAACAATAGACAACCAATTAATTTATTTGACAAAAGAGAATTTTTGAATATATAATGCATAGAGTAATCCATCACATATCCATATATATAATAATATGACTTGAAATGACGTTGTTGCAGCCTCTGCATTATTGTTTATTGGTTTTCGTACAGAGGCGTTAAGAGTTCATTAAAATAGTTTTTCTCAGTTTAAACATGGAAAAAATGTGAGATGTGGGCGATGAAATAATCAGCAGATCTTTGATGAATAAATTTCAATTTTCGGTATGAAATTTTGCTAAAATAAATGTTTAACTAAGTCAACAATGTAATTGAGTGAAAATACTCTACTGTTTTGTAAATCTTCCTAAAATATAATAATATTTTGATATACAAAACGTGGCTTCTATTTTGAAGTAAAATTAAAATCAAATTCAATACAATCCAACAAAAATTAGTTTATTTATGTAAAGTCGAATCTTTTTAACACAGAAAGAAATTAGGTGGGCGATGACAAAATGAGTAATTTCATTTTCGGTATGAAATTTTGCTAAAATAAATATTTAGCTAAGCGAACAATAGAATTGTGATTCATTGAATGAGAAGACTGTAGTGTTTTGAAAATTTTGATGAAATATAATAATATTTTCTTAAAGGAAGCTGGATTAAGAAACATTCCCTATTTTGAAGTAAAATTCAATACAATCCAACTAAAATTGCTAAATTTATTTAAAGTAAAATCTATGTTATACAGTAATACATCATCGAAAAAAATGGGTGAACGATAACAAAATGAGTAAATTTTAACTTTAGGTGTGAAATTGTACTAAAATAAATGTTTGATTAACTGACGCATCCAATAAAAAATACCGCTTTTGTAACATTTATGAAATATTTTGAAATAAAATTTTAAAAAACCAATTCAATACAATCAACAAAAATTTTAGTCTTGTTTTGGTGAGTAAGCAATCTGAATATGACTCATTGGATAAAAAGACTGCACACACTGGTTCTTGTAATATTGCTCAAATATAAATGCACATTACACAGAGTGCGGGTTAAAAGAAATCCCCAATTTTGAAGTGAAATTACAACCAAACTTTAATGAAACTCAACAAAAATTCGTTCATTTATTAAAGTACTTCTAATGCTGGTTTTATTAACGTCTTTTTAATAACACGTCACTGAAATGACGATCATTAGTTACGCCCTGGACTTTTCATAAATCTGCGACTCCGTTCGGACAGAAATACAATAATTTCAGGTAGACCAAGACAAAAAAATCACCAACTGTTGTCTAGCATAGGCATAAATGAAGAAAATATTTCTAGGATATGCGTTAATAGCAACTGGAGAACAATTTCAAATAAAATCTAAAATTTGATGGATAAATTTCACAGACGTATTGTTGACATTGAAAATATCATTAATAAAAAATATTTATCATTCTTTTCGTACATCAAATCCCTAAAATTTATTATACTCGTAATATTTTATAAACTTCGGTATTTCAACAAATTATTTGCTTTTTCATTAAAACTTTGACTGCGTCCACATTTATATATATTCTATTTTTACAACATCAATTAATCATTAAAACTTATTTAATTATTTAGATTTACTGTGTATTTTAGTAAGCTTATAAATTTGAACTTGCGTTAGATGTTGCCCAAATTAAAAATAACTGTCAACAAGATCTAATAGATGTTGGTAAAATGAGATAGACAAATGCAGACACTTGTACACATATGCGTTTAAATTTAGACACTGAGAGAGAAAAAAATGGATGCCTTTTATATTTATATTTTACATTTTGACATTAAAGGACCCCGCACAAAACACTGTGATTTTGGACCTCACTGAAATTTTCTGAAATTTTGATATGTTATAGTTTATGACTTCCTAAACAAATATTTCCTGGGACAAAAAACTTTTAAATGGACAGTTTTTAAGATATAAAGGTTAGAAGTCACTAACTGCACAAAAGACTGGCGTTATTGGACCTCACTGAAAAGTTGTGAGATTCTAATATGTTATAGTTTGAGA
>JARJDW010002608.1:0-35069 GCA_030264715.1 Adinopsis sp. GC000173
TACTTTATGAAAAATCTGAATTATTAATACATACAATATTGGTAAATTTTTATCTTTCGGATTGTTTATTTTCATTTGAGCAAATATTTTATATTCATAATAACTTACAACAGTGATTTTTTAGAGTTATCGCGCTCTTGTCGATTTAAGATATTCCCGTCGCATCCTTTTTTGATTTAAAGAAGTTTAAGAGTGCGATTACATAATAATTTATTAATGTTGTCTATTTGAACTATTTTTTTGCTTTGGAATTTATAAAACCAGAATAAAACAATATATTGCAAATCCTTTTCATTTGCAAACACTTCGTGTATTTTTAGGGCACCGTGGTCCACACTTTGGAATTATTGACTTGGAGTTTTACTAATTATAAAGCTTTGCAATATTTAACGGTGCCCTTGTAAGGGCATCCTTGCTTTCTGCGTCGCCGCGGCGCACACGTTGGGAATTACTGATTTAATGTGTTATGCATTATAGTTTGTTTTATTTTATATTTTTTAAAATAGGTGTTGGTCAAGCTTTTATTCTGGCTGTGTGCAATATTACGTTGCTGGTTTACGACCGTTGGGAATTATGTTAATGCCATCGGTGTCAGCTGCGATAATATTGAAGAAAACAGCTTATTCATTTTTAAGACCTTTGGATGTGCTGGAGCACCTAACGTTATGTTGCGAATATAGTACGCCCGAGATACTCAATGCTAGTAATCAATTTTCACGTACGTCTTGAGAAAAATTGTTTCAATTACGTAAAATGTAATGTTGTTTTTCTATTTTTAGGTATAGAAGAATGTAGTGATGTTATTGTGTTGGCTAACGTTTTGTTGTATATCGATGAAAACTTGAACGACGTGCAGAAAGCGAGTTTCGAAAAGGATTTGGCGCAGTGCGTGCCACCGATTGACGCACTCTCCGACGCTTGGAAGTTGGAAATTACTACCGATAAAATGGTAGGTTCGAATAAATTATTTTTATTTATTAATAATAGTTTTCGAAATATATAAAAGCTCGTTCCGACGTTGCGGGTTTTGCCTCATGCGGCAGGCAAAAAGTATCAGTCTTTAGCAAACGTCATCACTATGTGAGATATGACTTTCCAATCTTTACTAAAACTGAGACAAAGAAAAGTATTAACAAAAGTGAGAAGACAATTTGCATGCATTAGAATCACATGTGTATCATAGCGATGACGTCTATTGTAGGAGCTTAATATTTACCTGCCGGATGCAGCAAAAACTGCACCGTATGAACGAGCTCTAAGTCAAACTTTGGGGCAATTTTGTCATATTTCAGACAAATATTAGATTAATGCATAATTATCAGCTATTTAGAATACATACATATGTACATCTCCATTTTACAAATTGGTATTGCGTTTTTTTCTATCTAGTAAGGCAAGTTGGGATACTGTGGGACATGAGGAATTGCTTGGCATACAAATCTTTTAAATTAGGTATATTATTTGAATACTTCGTACTTTGTTTAAATGTGAATCGTGCCTTATATTTCAAATTATAAAGAGAAGTAAGCGAGTAGACTAGACGTAGGGATACTATTTTCATATATTATTATTCATTTTTTATAAGGTTGAAGCTCTATTCTGCTTAATGAATATTATCTTTACTATTATAGTAATTGATACAAAAAATAGTCGTTGTTAACAATTAACAAATATTGAATTTTTGAATTCAAACGAGATCCATCTTTGCCATTTTGACTCAGTGCTTTATCTTCTTCGGGGGGCATTTAATATTCGCTTTCAATGTCATAAATAAATTTAACAATTTTGATAAAATTTCTTTAACGAAGAGAGTATTTTGGAACTATTTTAAATCGTTCTTACTCATATATTTACTTCCTATACAAATGCATCCGTGGCATGGAAAATTGTACTTACCTTCGACATATTATGCTTTACCATTTCTAAAAAGAATAATTTTTATATTTATTTGGTTTTTTTGACTGGTATCACATATTTGCGAGATTTCTTTCTTTTCTTGTGGTGGTAGAACATAATATGTCGAAGAAAAGTATAATTTTATCATTTATGAAAATAAGAGTAACTTTAGACAAAAAAGTAAAAAGTAAAAATATTTGTAACAAAGCATCAATCTAATAGAACTGTATACTATACCCAGTGGTATAACCATAGCATAAAAATAATATTACGAATATATTTTGTCTTTAAATTAAGATGACATTTTGGATGAATGCAATTTTTGGAATTATGTAAATAAGAGTGTTGCTTTTTTAGTTTCAGAGCAATATTTCAAAGAAACTGAACGAGTGCTCCGATTTATACATAGCAATGCACAAAATCCTTGAGTTATTACAAATGGAGCAAACAATCCAGGAAGATGAATGTAATAATAAGGATCTCAAATCCTCTATTATGCATTTATTTAGCTCGCAACTCGGCGTTTTCGTAATATCGCAGTGCTTCACCCAACAGACATCAATAAAGTATGCATTACTTTCATAGCAATGATCTAATAATATATTTTTTAATGAATTTTCAGATTCAATATATGTCGTAATTTATTGATTTTGCAAAGCTTTCTATTAAGCGAAAATACTCCTAATTTGGAAGCGATACGCTCCGTGTGCATTCCAGAAACCATCATTTTATTGCAAAGCTACTTTGGAATGTATTGGCTGAGTCAACAGGCAGCTGCACCATTGCTACCCTTGTAAGTTTTTAAATTTCCGTTATCATCGTCTATGTAAATCAACTTTTAATATAACTTGCACATAATCTTTTGCCTTAAATGAATTCTAAAATATTGCAAGTACACTGACTGCAAAACATTAACTTGTGCAAGCGACATGCATGCTGATGAAAATAATATCATAAAAATGTTGAATAAGATAAATGTTTTAGTGCAGCTTAAGTACTTTCAAAACCATAGAATTTTTCTTAAAAGAATAAAAACTACTTATCAAGAAAGGAAGTACAATTTACATTTCAAATTTAAAAGTACATTTATCAAAAATTATTTAATTAGTTTATTATTTACAATACTATGGTTGGTAAATGTTGCTCTTGCATATTAATTAATTTTATTACTAAAACAAACATCGTCTGGAATACAAATTATGATGCGATATTTAAAATTCAATAAGATGTCTGCAACGCTTATTTATACAAATTATGTTATTTTCAATCAAGTTAAATCGGCTGTATGTTTTCTTTACAGAGGTATGATTAGTCAGCAATTATCATCATTAAAGCTCGCTCCAGTGTTTAATTTAAAATTCAATACACAACAAATGCTAAGTTTAATTGAGTTGTATGCCAGATCAACCGGCGGTTCAAACGCTCATAAAATGCTTTTAAAATTCACATTCAATGAGGAATCGTTGGCGCATTGGCACACTTCCCTACTTCCATATCTCACCCAATTCTCGTTAATGATGTACGTATTTGACACAATTCAGTAAAAACACCCAATTAAATTAAATTAAATCATTATTAGATGGCCAATTAATGGTAATTCCACATTTGTCGAGTGGCTACTAAGCAGCACACAAACAGCACATCTGCAACAATATGTTACGTATATTAATAGCTGGTATGGTTGGAATAATGTTACAAGTAACGACGTGATAAATATGATATTATTACAATACCTTTGATATATGATTAAATTCCAGATTCATTTTTATTGGCCGTTTCGTATCTAACGACGCATCACACGCAAAAAGCGTTTGATTATTTTCGTAAATGTTGCACGAGCATTTACAGTGATAATTTCATCATGGAACGTTTGGGCGATGTTGAAGGATCTAGAGCTTTTATTGCCTACTATTTAAAGGTTATTTTTTATTGTAATTTGGGACGATTTATAAGTTATACAATACTTTAACTGGTGGTTGCCCTAATTATATTTTATAAAAAATCGGTTGTCCAATTTGGAGTGAACAGTTTGAAGGGCACATAACTTTTATAACCTCAAAGTTTCAACCAAACAAAAATTATTTGCTGCAAGTTTAATTTACTTTGGATATGTAATACGTTTTAAATAACCTACATTTCAATTTAGTCATTGTGCATTATAAAACGCAACAATACTATTTCCAGATTTATTATTTCTACAAGCATATTTTTATTAAGTTGCTGAGTTGTTTATGGTTTATTCGTGTAAACAGTCTTTTAAGTGGCTTTAAAAAAATTAGGATAAATTCTTTGTGGTCATTTTCCATAAATGTAGAGTTTGTTTTTAGACAATACGTGGGATTGCGTAGAAAACCCTAACAGGTTGGTTATAAAATATTGTGTTCAATTGCGTAGATTTTGATGCCCATTTGCGTAGATATTTACTACACTTTATGCACTAAGCCTTTTGTCAAAGAAAATATACGCAATTCGACAATCTCAACACGTATACTTGGGCTTTTAAACCCAATTCACGTATGGCCGCTTTTGACATCCCCTTTGATAGGGGGCTACATAAAAGGCCGTATTTACAAGAATAAATCAGAAACAATTAGCTTGAGTAAAATATTCATTGTGAAATTGTAACTTTAGACCCCAAAATGTTGTGTAATGCAAAGAATGCTAGTAGAGGTTATTTAAAAGATATTCTACAAAAAATAAATTTAAAAGCAAGTCAATAAAGTAAAGAAATTTTTGTTTGATTTAATATTTAATTCACATTTATATTATTCAGTCTAACAAATAAAAATGAAATAATGATGTTGCACTTTTTCGTTTAGTAAACATGATAAACAACAGAAAAAATGTAATAGAATTTCGTATCAAACATAAAGATAAGTCAATAATCATTCGTTGAAATTTAAATCAAATAAAACTTTATGAAAATTGACTAGATGTAAATTGGATGATCATGAAATTGTGATGAATGCGAAAGGTGCAGCGCTGTTCAAAGAAATGTTTTTCTTGCAATTTTGATCGATCGCAATAAGTAAAAAAACCCTTGTTAAAATGGAAACGGAATTGGATGTTCGTTGATCTTTTATTTTTTCTTGGCCTTTTATCACCAGTTGAAACATCTGTATAACTTATAACGACAACCTGGCTCGTAATGTATGATTATAACATAAATTCACTTTCAGGTTATTCAATTATTCGAATTGCATAGTGCTAGCGATTTTGCTATTGAAGCAGCTGATGCAGCACTTGTCAATATTGTCGATGATGATGAACCGCTAAAAGTAAGTGAGCCTATCGATTAACTTTTAATTAAAATGTGATCGTACTATAACGTTTGTTTATCAACTGAACAGTAAATGCAATGCAAATTGATGCTGATAATATTTTATTATTAAGTTTACTGCCAGTATATAATCATGGTTTATTTATGTTTCATAATATTTCTCTCTTATCAATGGAAAATTACAAATTAGAGTTGCGATTGCAAAATACATTTTTTAAGAATTCTCTAGACAAAAAATACATTTTTTGGTTCAAGGATTATTTTTAATTGTTCATTCGAAATGTGGAGCACACTAAATGATTTTGTTACTTTCAGGCAACGTTATATTCAATCAAGTTTAAAAATCATTTAGCGTTGGAGCATTTCAGTGACGCGTTCATTGCGCTCGCATCAAATCCAGATCACGAGCGTAAGAAGGACAATCTGCGCGATTTCGTTAAAACGCTTCTCGATGGCAAACATTTGGAAAAGCTAATGTCGTATAATTACGGCCTCATGGAGAAGCTGTTTTTCAGCATTCTATTTACGCGCGCCCGCGCAGCGGACTCAATCCATAACATCTACTATGACTTCCTGTACGCGTACTGCATCAAAAAGGAGTTTATGCGTTTGGCAGCGTCCGTCATGTACGAAAAAGCGTACCGATTAAAGCAGCACACGACAATCGACGCGCTCGAAAAGCAATTGAAATGCTATATTGCCGCTGTGAATGCGCTCACGCTCGCTGATCCGAAATTCAGCTGGGTATTGAGGCCTGCCGATCCCGACTTGGAGGTGGAAGAACATGTTTTGCCAACGCTGGCAGGCAGCGATGACGTAAATTGCAAACAAAACAACCAAAAGTTCATTATTAATCATTAAATTACAGGAACCAGAAACTTTTCGTTTTAAGAAAAGTGTCGACTATATCGATTTGGACGGTCTTAAAAAGGAAATGCTATTCATCAAAGCGCGACTGTTCTTGGCTAAATTTGATCCTAAATGCGCCGCCAACCACTTAACAGGCCCCAAAGAATTAGTTATGTTTTTAGCATCCGCTGGATTATTTAAATTAGCGTTTGAAATCTCCAATGCGTACAGTTTGCCATGCAATATCGTTTTCGAAATACTCACCCACCAATGCGTCACTCTATCGGATAACGACAATGACGCATGGAATTGGTTGCTTCAAAATGATTTAAACGATTTTGATTATATAGGGCCTTCGCCGGCGATCGCCGCATGGGCTTTACTTGAAAAATACCTATACGAGTATGAAGAGAAAGGTCTGACGCGTTATCACCGTGTTATTGCGATGAAAATGATGAATATGGGATACATGCTGCCGCATTGGTTCTTTGCGTCATACAGGGTAAAATATTATCGATAATAATAATAATTTAGACGGTGATAAACGTGTTCCGTGTCGTTGTAGAAAACAAATCCGGCAGAATTATTGCGGCTGTTTTACTTTAATGGATATTTGGAGGATGCTGTCGAGTTTTGTATGGATTATTTAAAAGCGGCTTTGGGCTACGGCACTGATTACTTCGGCCTATCGCAGAGTTTGACGCCGGCCGCGAAACCGCTTTGCCTACCTATTCATATTATGGACTCGCTGATTTATGAATTGCAAATGCAGAATGAAAATAATCCAAATAAACCGTTCGAAAAGGTTTGGGAGATATTATAATTTATAATCTGCGGTGACACATAATTGAAATAATCACTTTACATTTACAGGAGCACCAGAATTTAAAGGAGCTGTTTATGAAGTATCTCGAAACATCCACGCGTATTTCTAATCAGGTTTGTAGACAAAAAATTGGCCATCATTTAATATTAAACTAGCAGTATATTTTTGATATAAAAAACAACGTTTTGTACTTATAATAATTGTTAATAATTAAAACTAATTTGTACGTTTGAACTTACTCAAACTTTAGTTTATTTTCTTGCAAACTATTCAGAGTAAGGTACATTCCAACGACGATTAAACAACCCGCCACCGTTCCAGCAACCAATCCTGGATTTTGTCGAAACAATACCAGTAGAAATACTGTTATTGTTAGCATAATAACAGCCAAAATTGGCACAATGGGTGAATGATCCCACGTTTGTGACATTTCATCTGTAAACAATCAAAATGTTGATTTATGAATGTCAATTTGTGCATATATAAAAAACAAACTAAACTAACATGTGCGCGCACCTCCATCACTAAACAAATTTCTAAAATTACTGTTCTTTGGGTTGTAGCTCCAATACAATTCGCCTACCGAACTTTTTTTGTGCTTGAACCAATTCCAAGTTCCGTTCTCTTTCCAGTCAAAACTGTACATAACTACAACTTTACAACCAGTTACAACCAAATCTATCTGAATAATGAATGAATTTTATGCCTTTCGTATTGGATATATTTTATCATTGTTTACATATTGAAGTTAATACTATTGTTTTAACATTTTCAACACACAATGCTGCAATTTAGATTTTGCATTCTTTGTGATGATAATAAAATTTGTAATCTATCTGCCATTATGATTTAATTTTACTATATTAATTACAACTCATTTTTAATCACAATGACAGGAATCAAAGTTTATCACCATTAACGTATTCTCTTATTGAAGGTCGTTGGGTTTCTACAGATAAACAGATACATATTTTTGATGGAGTTAACAACACAACACACAGAAAAATAAAATTACCATTTCCAGTTCATAAATAATAATTAGAAAGCGATGATTCATGACATTTATCAGCAGCACTAAGTACTATCACGAAATCCCTCCAAAAAATCGTCTTAATACGAATTTTGAACGCGGCGATTTTTAACATCGTCACGGTTTTCCCCATGCGGCTAAATACAACAACGCGGCGTGTTTTTAATCCAGTCTGTTTGTGAGTGTCCACTTGCTACAATCTAAGGTCAAATGCACTAGACTACGACTACGCTTACATGTGCAAAATATTTTTGTATTCGTCAAGTCAAACAAAATATATTAAGTAAGTAAGTACAAACATATTAATTATTCACTTCTGATATGTCATTATAGTAGTTAATATAATAATAAATAGATTTATTTCTGTTTGTTTTCGACTAATGTAAGGTTATTGTGTGCTAATGAATATTTTTATCTTAATTGCAGACGAAACAATGTTGTTGCGAGCGTTAATCGTTGCGATTTGTTTACTATTATGCATAGATAGGAGCGATCAAATAAATTTGATACCTGAAGCAATTAAGCCGAAGTTTGGCGATGCGATTGAAGCGATTTTCGGTATGGGCGTGCGTCTACAAGCGCTGGTGCAGGAATCCAACGATGAGAATTTCTTAGTGTCGCCGATCAGCGCTGCATTTTTGCTGGCGCAATTATCATTAGGCGCTGAAGGTGAATTTCAACATCAACTTTACGATTTGCTTAAAC
Source organism: Adinopsis sp. GC000173 (assembly GCA_030264715.1). Classification (NCBI taxonomy): domain Eukaryota; kingdom Metazoa; phylum Arthropoda; class Insecta; order Coleoptera; family Staphylinidae; genus Adinopsis; species Adinopsis sp. GC000173. Next base: position 8,587 of record JARJDW010002608.1, read on the forward strand.
TACCTCGTGAACATTTTGACGATACGTTCAAATTCAAGATTCACAGAGAAATGAAAGCGTTGTATGAAGAGTTACAAGAAAAATCGAACAATAGCCGTTATTATACTGTAGAAGCCGCCAATGCACTGTTTATCGATTATAAATTGAGACTAAACGAACAGTTTCGTTATGAATTAGATTATCTATATAATAGTGAAATAGTGCCTGTTAATTTTCAGTCTCCAGCTGCTTTACCTACGGTTAATAAATGGGCGATTGATCATACCAAAGGGTTGATTAAACAGCTTTTACCGTCTCCGCCACCGCAAACAACAGCATCCATTTTTGCAAATGCTATTTATTTTAAAAGCGAATGGGAGCAGCCTTTCAGCTACGAGGTAAACATTAACGCATCGTTTTATATGGATAGTCGCAGACCGATTGAAACAACATTTATGACCGCTTTATTGGAGCAAATACCTTACACCGAGTATAAAAAGTTGAATTGTCGAATGGCTGTTCTACCGTACTTAAATCGGGAAATGGGCTTTTATATAATTTTACCCAATAGTGGACATGAAAACGAATACAACATTAAAAACTTCACACAACAGTTAAAGATTAACGATTATTTAGAGATGTTGGCGCAATTAAAAAATAAGGATATCATAATGAAAATGCCGAAATTGCAGTTATCAAAAACGACCAGCTTCTTGAAGCCTCTGAAAAAGTATCAAGCTTTTAAAAAGCTGGAAAAGAATATGCCAATCACGGCAGCACGGAACTCGGATCCGCTTCCACTTTTACAAGATAAAATTGACCGATTTGGAATGTTTAATAATTACAGCGATGAAGATATTTTACTATCAGCAGCGACAAAGGATGGGAGTCTAACTGTAAGCGATGTGGTGCAACAGTTGACTTTATCCGTCGATGAGAAGGGCACGGAAGCCGCAGCGATCAGTGCCGGAATTATGTACTACGATGGCGGTCCTAAAGTATTTGCAGTCAATAAACCATTCCTATTCTTTATACGACACGAAGCGACCGCAGCCACTCTATTCTGGGGCACTATATCAAACCCAAGAGGATAATTTATTTTTCCAACAACATCATTCTCATTTTATTTTTGTTATTAATCGTAATCGTGATGGAATTCGTCCGAATCGTAGTCGTTCTCATTATCGGTGTCCGCGCAGGCAAAACACTGCCGGCCGACATCGTTCCAGCATTCAAGACAATGCACCACAAAGCAGTTCGGCGTTGAGCATTTCGCAAAGTCGCCGGGTATGTTGGACGGCTTTCTCGGCTCCGGATCGCCGCAAATGATGCATTTTCGGCGCGCCGCTTTAAATATTCGCAACCATTCGCAGCGTTGTTTATATCGCACGCGGAGCACTTGAAACATGTTCAAATCCATTTCTAAACGTTGCTCGCGTGCCTGTTTCTTTACTTTATTTTTCATATACCTACATACAAACACATTCAATTATGTTAATTATTTATAAACTGTTTTAAGTTTTTAATTTAATATTAAGTTGATTGAAATAATATTTGTTGTTTTATTTTATTATTATTAGGTCTACTGGAAATCCATTTGAGAAATAAATTAAGGGTAATAAATCAGTTAATATAAAATTTTCAAACAAAAATTAATGCTATTTATTGCAGAGGTGGGCAATCTTTTTCATGTTTCGGGCAAAGTGAGGACTTAATTTTACTCGCGGGTTATAATTTAATTATAAAATGCACGAAAATCTATCCAAACAACTACCATTTGTTGAAAACATGTCAAATTTGCATTTTTTTTAAATATCTTTAAAACATTTCTTCATTTTTATGTTAGATTTGCTTTATTATTACAAATTTTCTTAATATCCTTCGAAATGTTGTTGGATAATGGATAAGCTTGAGAAATTTTAATTAAAAAAAACAAACGTGGAAAAATTGAAAACACCAGGCCGTATTGAAGGTTTACGAGGGCCGCAAATTGCTCATAGTTTGTTTATTGTATTATTACTGTAAATCATTCATTTTTTTAATTGTAAACTTTTATTTAAACAATATTTAACTTAATATCGAGGGGGTCGAGATCCCATATTATATTACTATTTTCTTAATAAAATCTACATTTTAATTTAATGTAAATTAGCTTACAGAAGTAAACAAAAAATTAAAAGTGATATTTAAATATTAGAATTATACTTGCAACAAGTCGAAAATAAGGATAAACACTATAGTTAAGGTGATCATCCGTCATTTATTTCAAATTCTTACGCTTTAACTTTATTCAGGATGCTCTAGCGAAAACGAAATAGAGGTTTTTTCGAGTACTTAACGTCAGATTTGCAATTATATATAATATTAATTATTAAATTATAAATAATTTGAACTACATTGATTATATTGCGCGTTAGTTCTCAATTACGAATAGTGGCCGTTCAGACACTTTCAAACTACCAAATATAAAGAATATAGTAAACGTGCTTCAATGAGTAACATAATTAACATAATTTTTAAGAAAATAGGTGTTTAATGATATGGAATAATCACTGACTGATAAAAGATCCAAAACAGAAGCAACATTTTTTAAAAAAAATATCGATTTATAAGTGAATTTCTCTGAAAATACTATTAACTTAAATAAAGTACATAGCCCTGTGTTTCGTTTGTTCTTTATTTTCATTAGAAAGTATAGTCAGCGTAACTATAGTGTAAAATGATAAAAGAAAAAAATATATTTTTGTTGCATGTTATACACGGAAAGAACTTTCTAGTAGATCTGATATTAATTCCTTACCTGAAGAATCCAATTCGTCGCTTTAATGTTTGATTATACAAGAAAAGCACTCGCCGCTTTTCCCTTTTCCTATAAAAGTACGCGCATATAGGACGTCTGAGACGTGCCGCATACGTCTGGCAGAGAATGAAAATCGCGATTACCATGTAAGTACCATAGATTTTATATAAGTAATAGTTTGACAAGGGACTGGGTTGGGGTAGACAGGCCGCATTACTGCGAATTGTTTTGATGCGCTTCTTAATGTTGAAGCCTTTGACAACCGAGCGCAGTAGCGCCGCAATCATTCCGGTTCCCTTCACCTGCAGCATCATATCGTGACGTCCGCTCTGATAGAATTCGACTTTCGCATGTCGTCTTACCAAATCCAATGCTTCATAGAATAGCCGATCTAATAAGATTATAGTAGTCGCAGTGACCATTTCTAAGAATAGCCTTAAAAATTGTGGAAAAAGCAACTGGCGTTCAGCCTTAATCGGCTTACTCGATCTCGGATCCACCAATTTAGTTCGTTCGATTTTTTTCAGCGGCAACAGTGTGTACTTTTCCTGGACGTTTCGTCGCGCATCAATTCTCTTAAAATACTTCGTTATGTAGATATTATCGAATTCAATATCGCGCAAATAGCGATCATGATACTTTTGCGAGGTTAATATTATTCTAAGAAAAACGAACGCCAATAGGCGTTTGCATATTAAGAGAATCTGATTCAAGATGTCGCGCTTTTGATTCACTACATGTATAACCGCCTTTGCCGTGTCGGTGGCATCGCGCATATCAATCACCTCATGCACTTTCGGTATCTTATATTGAATCTTGACTTTTTGGAAATTGGCGGTTAGTGTCTCACGTGAATGCTTTAGATACTCGTAGCCTTGCCCGAAACCACTCTCCATGTGTTTTGATGGATCGCACCGCCCCATTCCGCCTATCGCCTCTGCGATATTGCAAACAAATGTGAGTTTCATCGGCCAACACAATAGCCAAGCAGCTACCCAAGTCACAGTGTCGTAGCAAACATCATAGCCGCGAGCAAACGCTTTACGACACTTCGCAGCTGCTTTGCCCAATTGATTCATACACCGATCCTCAATCTTCTTTAAATAATTCTTTTCGTAACGAGCGGCCTCGACCGCCTCACCTATATTACTAAACTTATTCTTCAATTGCTTCAATCGATCGTCGTTGTCAGATATTTCATCGATGTAGTCGTTTTGCTCCTTCAGCTTCTTCATCTCTTGCTCGTCTTCAAGCTCGCCGGTGATCGGCGCGGTAACGTCCTTAATTGAACGTATCGTATCTTTAATTTCACTTGCATCGGCCTTCATACACATCAAGGCATCTGCGAATGGCTTGAACATTAATTCGAGCCGCGTCTTGGTCAGGTTGAAGGTTAATGATGTCGTGCAGCCAAACACGCGCACCACTTCTTTGCCATTGATCGTCAAGTTTTCAATCGGTCCCGACAGCAAGTAAGCGAACACGAGACTTTTCAATACACCGCGGCCCGCATGTCCAACAAAGTTTGGCAAAGTCAGCAGCGATATGCATCTGATTTGCGATGAAAATCCGATGCCGAAGCATAGCATTAACGTTATTATGGTACCTACGAGCAGCGCTGCAAAGTCGGTAAAGTTGAGATCAATTAAAATCAGCTCGTAGAATACGAGTCCGAGGAAGAAGCCGTACGCAAAACCGGCGCAACGTTTCAGTATCACATGCTCGTCGGGCTCCGAACTTATTATATGGTCAAATTGCTTGAACACTTTTTGTATCACTTTACAACACGCTTTACAACAACCGCTTTTCCTTCTTGACATTATGTCAAGTGAATTTGCCACTTTATTAATCAAATCAATTAGTAATGCAATATGTTACGCGGGTAGTCTACGACAAATAAATAAAAACACTCGCAATGTAACTTTAAATTAAATGTTAAATATTTATTAATTCTACTTATAATTTTGATAATAAAACAGTTTTTAAATTAATCATTTAGTATTTCACTCGAAAGAGAGTAACTCATGCTTTCCGAGTCTATAGGAATTGATCCATAGCTGCGTACATCATACTCAACCTCACTAGTTTTATCGTCCTGCCTGTTCTTTTCATTCAATTCCTCATTGCATTTAACATTTTCTTCAATCTGTGCAATCTCCTCTTTATTGTTAAGCTCTTCGAGAGATGCGTATTGAAATTTAAAGTCGGGCAGTAGTATGCTGTACTGCTCCATATCGGCATCATAGTCCGACGTATCGACCGGAAAAGAACTCGATGATGTAAATGAACTGCCTGCTACGCTTTTCGATGCTTTACGACTTAATGGCTTCGAATTTGCTGTGGATGTTGTGGACGGCGATTTGCGTAAATGGCGTTTATTGCGCGTATGATATATCTCCTCAGATGAGCTAGATGTTAGTAGTGACGGTTGTTTGGCGGAGCGACGTGAGCTTGTCGAATGTTTCGAAAACGTTTCAGGTACGCCTGGAACGTTCAATACACTAGTGGCGAATTGCACCTCCTCTTCGGTGGTAGAGTGCATTGGAATCGTTTGAACGTCTGATTGAACCATTACAGATTTGGATGGATTTTCTTCAAGCTTCGCTGCTTTTTTAAGAATAGAAAATGGTGCGTCATGGTGTATTTCTTCATTATTATCATTGTGCGTCTCATCGTGACCTGTTGTTGTTGTTTTTGTTGTTGTTGTTGTTGTTGTTGTTGTTGTTGTTGTTGCACCTTCGTTTGTGCGCGGCACGCCGACCACCAACGACTCGCCGACACTGTTTGGCAGATGCTGCGACGTTGACGGTTCGACAGTCAGCACAGCTTGCTGTTTTATTGAACCAGCCTTACTATCTTCACCCTCATTATCATCGGGTTCAGCATCCAAATGCGATGTATTAAAGATGCACATTTCGTTATAAATTTGAGATAAAAATAACGAGCCACGCTCTAAACGTTCACACAAATTTTCGCCACGATCGTACAATTGATAGTTTTTACATGCTGTGTGTCGACGAACCGTCACTAATGGCAGGTCATATCCATTTCCTGTCTGTTTAATTTCCATTATTGCAGTGGAATCGCCGTCTTTGATATTATTGCTCAAAGTCGGTAGTGCAATGTCAATAGGCGTCGGCATTATCTTGTCATATTTCGGTGGATCAATTTCTTGTATTGACACGTTATCCTGATCTACCTTCTCTACGTTATCCAGCAATAAATCGAGCACGAAATCGACATCTTCGTGCGATTCATCTTCAATCTGTATTTTACATCGACTGTCGATACATTTCAGCGCCAGTTCTTTTATGTTTTCACTCTCGAAGAGCAACTCGTCCATCATCACATTGATGTCATTCTCAACAACGTCCTGCGTGAGGGTCTTGCCCAGTTTCTTACTATCGCCCGCATATCGTTCCTTGAATAGCTCATCGCGCTCAGATTGCGATGCAGTTCGGTACAAAAATTCATCGTCGAGCAGGACGAGCGAATTCGAACCGCTTTGCACTTCTTGCTGATAGATGTTTCGCACATCCGTCTTTAATTTTTCATTCTTCGTCTCTCCGAGAAAAAACTTCTGCTGCTTAGCGGTTCGTGTACTGCGCACCTGATCGTAGATGCGATTGTATTCGGAGGAGGGTGAGCGTTGTGTCTGCGATGACGGTTGTTGTTGATGCGTTTTCGATATCGATGTTTTCTCTTCATCAATAGGTTGAGTCTCATTCTTCATATTCGATTCGTGACAAATCGAATAGATATCCATCGATGTTGCCGTATTTAAATAACCAGCAGGCAAAGGTGGCGTTTTGGAGGCAGGTTTTTTTTGCGTTGTTGTATTTGTTGCACCTTGATTTACATCGATTACTGGGTACGGTTTTTCCAAATAACCCAATAGCTTACTTTTGGCCGTCTCTAGGAGAGTCAACGTACGATCGATATCCGCCTTTATATGGCTTGGCGATGATGTTGCATCACCGAATTGCGACGGACTGGTGTTTATCACTTTTATGATAACATCATCTTTATTAATTGGCATCCAATTCATAAGCTGACTTTCATCATACTGTAGCGTATATTTAGGCAATTGCATCTTGATTGGCGTATTTTGTGGTGCTTCCGGTATGGCATCAGTAAGCACCGACTTGCTAGTCGTGTCCAGCATGCCATTCGATGGACAATTCGCCGTCGCATCTACAACCTGCGGCTGCATAAAATCGCTTTTCTCCAAATACTGATACATGAAACTTTTTTGCATCTCAATGTCTTTACCACCGTCGTGCAACAGTGAATTTTCACTGTACTGCGTGGCCGTGTCGTTTAACTCAATTTCGCACGACGCCACCGACGACATCGTATTCGTTTCAGTTTCAGTCGACTGTTGAAACGCATTATCTTCAACCTTTGGATCTAGCAGTTCGCAGTCATCGCCGCTTATCGCTTCAATAATGTGCGGAGGTAGATCGTCAAGCATGTTATTACATTCGGTTGTTACATCAGCTGTGAGCATTTGCAATGAGTATTGTGTCGACTTGATACTGTTCTTCAAATCGATAAATTCGGCGCCCAACTTCTCTTTTGGTATGAATGCAAACGGCAAAGTTTCGACCGTTTGCATCTTCTTTACCTTGTTTAGATTCTGAAAGATGATCTTCAAATAGATGTCGGAGACGATCATACTTTTATCGAACCCAGACGGCTGCAAAATAGATACGTTATATGTTTGTTAAAATATTTAATCAATAGGTGTGTACGTACCACACTTCCTCGTAAAGGTTTCACTATTGTCTCAACTTTATTGCCATCCTTAATAAAATATAATGGCATAGTTGCTACTTGTAGTAATGTTGTGTTGCTTGGCACTTGGAGTATGCCCGAAAAAATAGTTTTGGATTGAGATTCCCGTATTAAATTCAAACAGGCATCATAGTTACTAAAAAAACAATCATTGTCAAATTATTTATGAGTATGGTTAAATTAAATTAACAAAGATTTTAGCAATAAATCGCGTTATTGTATATAGGACAATAACTTTTATAAAACAACCAAGTTATTAACAAAATCTTTGCTAATTTAATTTGAATATTAATGTTTTTTATTAATGTCCAGTGATAGTAGCTAAATAAATATTTTTATTATTTATTTAATCTTAGAAATCGGATTTGAAATGGGTTTTAACTACCTACATTAAAATGGGTTAATTACTACTACTTTCATTCCAAAATCAGTGTTTGATTTCCTTTAAGTAATATTACGTGTTCCTAAATTAATGTTCAATTTGATGTTGTACAACGTAAATCTTTGGAACTAAATAATCAAAAAAATATTATGCTAATAATAATGATACTTTATAATCGTCAATTTTAATGGTTCAGGTAAAGAATCGTAGTTGGGATCAGAATATTTCTATCATCGAGGCATTGAAAAGTTATTCGGTTTTTCAAAGGATTATAAAAACACAGAAGGCAGGCATTCAATTAAAAGACAGATCGGCCATAACTTATAGTATATTTCTATCATTATTGAGATTTTGGAAAAATATGTAAGCGTGATTTGCCACCTCTTCACTTTTTGGATGTTTTTGTCAATATTAGCATACTTATAATTATTGAGACCTTTGCTTATTGACAGGTAAAAACAAAACAAGAAATTTCACCTATATACTACTAAAGTTCAAGGAGTTTAAGGAATCGACACTTATTTTGGAATAAAGTGTTACATTACATGTATGTTCAGAATTTTAAGTATACCTAATATCGCTTACAAACTTCTACGATTGAGAGACAACACCGTTAATAACCATAATAATATGGAAACGTAAAAGAGCAAAAGGTTATTTTGGCTGTAAAATAAATCAAAATTGTCTAATACTTTTGTAAATCTTAACAACTGTTTAATTTAGCCACACCTAAGTTTTTAATTTTTTTTACAAAAAACGATTAACATATCACCATTAACGTCATGTGAAGTATTTGAAAAAAGAATTAATATATTTGGTAACTCTAACAAGACACGGATTAGCCTATCCAAAGTACAACATGTTGGAAATGGTAAAAGAAATATTTTTAAGAAGTTATTAGGTTAGTATTTATGTCCTACCCTCGAAGTTTGTACCTGATATATTTGGAACACCCTGTGTTATTAGTGTACTGGTAGTTTGTTGTATTTGCTCTAAGATTAAGAAAGATGAAAGTGGAATTTACTCAGTGGTTTGTGCATCAAGTGCCTGCAATTCAACAGCAATCTTAAGATCAATTCCATTAAGACCCTCTGGCATTGAAATAGCCATAGCCAAGTCTTCATGAAACTCGTTGAGCGTATTAACAAAATCATTTTGTAGAAGTAACTTATTTGTTTTAAAATCGTATTCCCGTTTAACAATTGTTTTATTACCTATAACATTAGGATAAGAGATAAATTAACGTACAAGAAGATGGAATACGTACGGGCAGTCTTATTGCCTTGTTTAAAATAATTGAGGAAACTGCTCCAACCAGATTTAAATTTGGTCACCCCTTTCGTCTTATTCATTTCTACGTTAACGCCATCCGGCATGTATTCCATGAAATGTATCTGCTTTCGTGGAAGCATTGTGTTTCTTACGTTTAAGGGGCTGAAAATGCGCAACAGATTATTAATCAAATTGTAATTACATTTGTATTTAATTGGCAACCTTTCCTCCATAGTAAACAAAAATTTTATAAATGCTACACAACTGACATTTTGATTATTTTATTTTTTCGTGACGGTTGCGGGATCTACGATGAATGGATTTAAAGCAAAAAACAAAAAAGTTGAATTGGCATTGGCATTGTCGTTTTGTTGCTAATTATTTCGATTTATCGCTCAATTTTAGCAACATAACCTCAACTCAACCTATTTATACGATGGAATGAAATAAAATCAGTGGCCAAATTTGTAAATTGTCCTTATAGCAAAGAAACCGTTTCTCTATTTTAAGGGATTCAATAAATTTTTAAAGGTAATTATTTTTTAATGCCAACAACTTTTTCCTCTGACAAAATCGTCCCTCTGCCAGAGGAAACGAGATATTAATTTTCAAAGTTATGCAGCGGTAGGATTAGAAAATCTCTATTCCAACATATTCTAATCACTCCCAACACAGATATCCTCCAATTAAGATCATACTCGGTCTCTTAACCTAACCTAAACCTCGGAGACCGGTCATACTCGGTTTTAATCTAACCTAAGCCTCGAAATCCATCACAGTCACTAACCCAAATCAATCTCACTAACCCAACTTAACCTAAACCTCGAAATCCAACATTTTTTCTAACTCCTCACACATGGGGGGGGGGAAATTCCAATTGATATTATACTCTCTTTCTCTTAACCTAACCTGAACCTCGCAACGGGTCACAATCTCCAACACCTGTGTGTCTCTCTTCTCATCCTCGATGTGACAGATTTTCTAACCCTATATATGACTGGTATATATATGTCGATTTTTGAGGTGAGGATTGTATTCTAAACAAGTATCTTTTTAAATCCATTTTTTACCCTCAATGGTGAAGTGAAAATGGTACACTTAAAAAAAGTAGAATACCTCTTTAATCTTTTTTCAGATTGTTATGAAATATGCTTCTCTTTGAAAGTTGAAAATCTTTGTTAGTACAGAAATCTAAAATAAATATTTAATTTCGTTGTGTCTTTGAATTTTTCCTGCAATTGTTCAAGTGACAACTAGTGAAATAAAAGCCATGTCTATATTAACTCGGGAATTGATTTACTTTTTGTTGTAATTTAGACTCTGAGAAATACATAGATTTACTAATATTTCAAACATTGTATTCTAAGCAGGATCGGCCTTCTCTAGAAGGGAGCCCTGGTAGGTAACCATTTGAGTCTCTTTTCCTCTAGCAAAAAAACCTAATAAAGAAAGGTAGGAACCACCAGCAAACTAATTTTGGGACCCTTACAAATCACAGAATTGGAAACAAAGGTTTGGAGCCGATTTTCTTTCGGTTGGTGTTCTGGGGCCACCTCAGTATTAGGTCATGGACTGACATTTCTCTCTATCGCGAGAGGCCCGGGTACTTTACACTCAGCGCATCTTCTAGATAATTGCCCCTAACTATTAAGAAATCAAACAAGAGGGCATTATTTTTAGCAATTAAATAAAACTAAAACAATTTTTGCAACCTCGCAGTTATTCTGCTGAATAGAATACATTATAATTATTAGCACATTGATATCAAATAATTTAAATTGAGCCAATACTTTTTAAACATCCGTTCAGTTAAATTGATTACAAGCGCAAATGAAACGTACGTATTTACCTATCAAACCAATTTAATCAATCATTTTTTCAAACTTTGGCTGCTGCAAGGCGAAGCGAGCACATGTGATGAGATGTTGATTAAACAAATATTTAATCAAGTCAAATGTATTAATTTTAATATAATGGCGCAATTAATGTTGAACATATATGGTTGAAATAACTTTCTTAATTAAGCGCGCTTTGATCTTATTAGAATCGAGAGAAAGGCGTGCTGGCAGACAGTGTGCGCGCAAGGAATGAAACATTTTAGGAATAATTCATATGATAATAGGAAGGAATTATTTGGTTTTTGGTTTACGTAAATATACGTATAAATCAACGATTGAGTTATTAACTTTGCGCGCTCGCCTTTTTAATTTATTATGAAGCGGATGATTACACGCGATATATATTATAGTTTTTGCTCAACAATTTAAGCGTAAATACATAGTGCAGTTATTGTCTTCATTTTTATTAATTTCTTTGTTTTGAGTGCACTTCAATATTATTACTCTATTATTGCATATTGGGTTGGTGTATAATTTTACGGCTTTTCTTCGCGCCGTTGTTTTCTTATAAAAATCGGCGTTTTGTTTATTATTTTTTTTCATAATAGTAATCTTCTCTCTTTCAGGAACAAAAATGCGTACCGAAAATCATCTTCATATTCGCCATATTATGCTCTACCACTTTGAGAAAGGTTGGAAGGCGGTAGAGTTTTTTCGTGATCTCAACGAACCTTTCGGCAAAGGAACTATCAGCAATAGTCAAGTTGAAAGATGATTCCGGAGGTTCAAAACGGGCGACACAAATCTTGCAGATGAAGAAGGAAAAGGTTGGTCATCGGATTTCGACCATCAGGCACACCTTTCTCAAAGTGGTAGACCGTAATGTGGCGAATTTGAAGATGTTTTTCGGTGCGCATTTTTTGTTCCTGAAAAAGAGAAGATTACTTTGATGAAAAGTTTTTTTAAATTTCATATGCCCTTCCATTACAACACACGCAGTGCATTTTAGTCAAAAGAATACATAGAAAAATATATAAATTATACAAATGATTTTTTAGTATTGCAACCAAGATTCTTAAATATTCATTTTAGATGGATTTTTCTATGCGTGTAAGAATTTTTGTTGATATGTTGATTGCCGCTGTTGTGGGGCATGGTCCTACGTTGGGAAACACTGTATTAAAAGGAAAACTTATTTACTCAAACAAAGCGTATGCTGAAGTGGTTTATCGGTAAATTGGACGCTGGCTAGTTAGCGGTTTCTGAATTAAGAAGTGCCGAGAGGGACGTGTAGGTACCTTTCGAGCTATATTTGAAAGCTCATCCTCAGGACTACAGTCAATTTATATTTACTTTAAAAACAATCTTTCAATTTTAATGTTTTGTTATATTATGCTTTGTGAATTATGTTACTTTGTTTCTACATACAGTGCGTTTCATGCAAAGGCATACATAAAAATATAACCTATTCCTTCTTTCTTAATTATTATTAATTTTCCCTATTCATTCCTCTCCCCAATTCCCCATATTCCGCTCTTAATTTCTTCATATTTCTCTTCCAACTTTCACTTATTTCTTTCTTAATTTCCTCTCCTATCTTCCCTTTATTGCTTTCTTAGTTTCCCCTCTTTTCTCTCTGCCTCTTCTCATTACTCTTCCCCCTCTCTCTACTTACAAATGAGGAATGAGGAGAATTGGGGAGAGGAGTAAGTGGAGAAAGTCTGAGAAAAGAATGAAGAGATATTGGGAGAGGAAAAAGAAATAAAAGAGAAGGAGGAGAGAAACAAAGGGAAGTTAAGAGAGGGATGAGGGGAAAATAAGAGAAGAATGGTGGGAATTTGAGGAATGAAGGGGAGTTGGTAGAGGAATCAGGAATAGATTATATTTCTTATGTGTACTTTTGAATGAAATGTACTGTATGTGGCAGATGCTATCACGTGATGTAAATTATAGTTTCTGCCAAACAATTTAAGCCTAACATAGAGAGTTTAGTGCGGTTATTCCCTTCATTTTTATTAATTGCGTTATTTGAGTGCACTGCAATAAGATTAGTAATAATTTAAACGCTTTTGACGCTAATTGAATTAGAAGTTAAACTTGCTTGCTCAAACAAACCGAACGGTTAGGAAATTGGTTGAATTGCTTCCGAATTTGATCCAATCATGAATATTTCTATTACTCAGTTGACCACACCGTTCGTTTTGTTTGTTACATTACCGTCGATTTACGTTCAATACCAATTTAGTTAGGGTAATCAAAATGGCACAATTTATATTTTTAAACTTATTTACGAGCTGGTTCCATTATAATACGCAATAACAATGGAAAAGCCATATAAAAACAATAAATTTTAATATTTCTGTGTTGAAAAATCAATGGCAATTAAATTGCTCTAATAAAAACGATAATTTTTGTTTGCGCGCGTTCGATGCATTGTAGGCACATACACACACATACACATTCACAAAATGCGAACGCTGCTGCTGCTGTGAAAGAAAGGAAAAACAATTTAGTAGTGGCACTTCGTTACTCTATGGTAGTGGATTAGAGTTTTAATCAAAAGTTTGATGCAATTTATCATAAAAAAAGATGGAAGCGATTATTTTAGAGTGATTGAGCTGCAGCAACAACTTAAAACACAATATAAACGCCGAAAATAAAATTGTAATCATTTCTCAACCGTGCAAAATACTTACTACTTTTATGGCGCATAATAATTTTGTTTATTTATGGATTTTTTGCGTTTTTGCAGTGTTCATTAATGATTTGCTTTTTACAGGGAGTTTTATAAAGTACTCAGATTTTAAAGATGCCAAAAACCAACTAAAATTGTAATAATTTCTCAACCATACAATACGATTTTTATAGCGCACAATAATCATGTTTATTTATGATTTTTTAGCCATTTTGCAGTGTTCTTTAATGATTTGCTTTATACTGGGTGTTTCATAAAGTGTTCAGTTTTTAAAGATGCGAAAAACTATCTAAAATTGTAATAATTTCTCAACCATACAATACGATTTTTATAGCCCACAATAATCATGTTTATTTATGAATTTGTAAGCCATTTTGCAGAGTTTTTTGGTGATATGCGTTTTACAAAGTGTTTCATAAAGTATTAAGTGTTTAAAGATGAAAAAAAAATATCTAAAATTGTAATAAGATTACAAAACGAATTAAAAGAATTTTTAAATTTTACCACCCGCTAATAGGAATATAAACATGTTTTATACTATTTTCCTTCATATTTACTACGAATTGCTTAGACATTTGTCATAACAGAAACCATTTTTTATCTTTTTTATATCAAGTGAAATTTAAGCTATGTCTAACCACTTTATCAAAAACAGTTTTTGGAATATTTTATTACGAACAGTTTATTTTACGAATTATCTTATTCCTTCTTTCGATCAAATCATCACTGACAACAACAGGCCGCTCACTCCGCACTTCATCATGAACATTGGTTCGTCCAAACTCTGTTCTAACTATCTAACTCACTTTTTCATTCATTTCTACAAGTTGGCGATGAATTTTAACTGGCCTCGCATTCCTTGCATCCCAAAAATTCTATTACAGAACGAACGTCACACTCAGCGAGCTCAAAAGTTGCTTTAAATATTTTAAACCAAACTCATTATAACACTGACTGTAATAGATATAGCGTCACTGAAAAGATTTTGAGAGGTAGGTACTTGTGATACTGTAGGTATCAACTTTTTTACAGCATTTTAGACTAGTTTGGATTTTTTTTGTTGAGGCACTTGCAGTGACAAAATTTACCTAATGATTTTCTGAACAAATCTTTTTAATTTTTTTTAAATCATTGAATGTTTGTCTTCTATACACTATCAAAGGTCAATACAAGTCAACTTTATTTATATAATTTGCCAATTAGTTATTAAATTATGCTATATTTATCAATTTCTTTTTAGTATTTTGGATTCGTTTTGATTTTTTTTGGTTGCAGCTGCTCTAGTGATAAAACTAATTAATTTTTGGGAAAAATCTTTTTAAAAGTTTTTTTATATTACACTGCTTTAATGTATTACAATATCAACATCGAATCCAATCAATTTTGTTTATATTATTCAGCAATTAATTATGCAATTACATTATATTTAGCAATTTGGTTGTTAATAACAAATGCATATTATTATTAGTAAATATAACTTTTTAAAGGTAGCTTGTCAAAATTTCAGCTGAATTGTTTATTTTGTTTACGGGTTGCAGTGGTTTGAAAAAAATATTCTTGATCGTTGGTACGCAATGGAAAAATTTGATTAAATTTTATTCCTGCAACATTTATTTAAGATTTACAAACAGTTAGTAATCATTGAGACACAGATCTCGAGGATACACAGGGTGTTAAAGTAATTCGAAATGCAATTCGAGCATTTTGAACATTTTTGTATTTGGCTTATGACACGCAACGTTGTCCTGGTGAAAGAACAGCTTTTTCCTATGCATTTGTGGTAAGTTCATTTGCTATTTCTTCTTCAAAACGCACCAGTAATAATATATAATATTCCTTGTTTATGATATTACCTTTCTCAGGGTAATCAATGAATAAAATACACTGCGTATGCCAAAAAAACAGAGGCTAACACTTTGTGGGGTAAAACTTGACTTTTTGGTAGTTTTGGACGGCTTACAGCTGCTACTATCCACTCATCTGATTGTCGATTTAAGTGGCAAATCCATCTTTCATCCATAGTCATAAATCGACGGAAAACTGCCTGTTTATAGCGCTGCAACAGATCTAAACAACGCTCTGAATCGACCACGCGCTGCTGTTTCAGATTGATTATGAGCAAACGCGGAACCGATTTGGAAAATAATATTCTTATTGACAAATATTTATTCAAAGTTGTTGATAGATTGCCTCTTGATATCGTTATGGTATCTGTGATATCATGCAACTTCAATTTTTGATTGACCAAAACAATTTTGAGCACTTTTTTAATGTTTTGTGGAATAATTGCCGACTTTGGCTATCAGAAGGTTGCGTATTATTTGTGCCTGTTCGATGAAGTCTAAACTCCGAATGCCATCTTTGTATGGTTGTTTCTGATTGTGAAGAATCCGGATAACATTTAACAAACTATGTAAAATCTTGTACGTTATTTTTTTACCATTAGAAAATAATGTTCTGTTAATGCACGAAATCCGTATTTATCCTTTGCGAACAAACTACCAAAATAAAATATATTTCAAACCGCTGAAACTTTTAAACAAATTAAGCAATTGAGCTGAAATTTTGACAAGCGACCTTTAAAAAGTTATTTTTACTAAAAATAATATGCATTTGTAATTAACAATCCCCCTTCTATGCTAGGCCCGGGACTTATTGAACGATGAGTTATGCATTGTATTTTAGTATCACCCGCCAATCCAATTAAGTTTGTTTATATTAGCCAGCAATTAATTACTCTATTACATGATTTTTATCAATTTGTTTTACAGCATTTAAGACTAGTTTTGACTCATTTTATTTGCAGCTTCTCGAGTGAAAAAAATGAACAATTTTGTATGTATTAATACATATTGCAATGTCAACCGCCAATCCAATAAGTTGTGTTTATATTATTCAACAATTAATTACCCTATTACAGGATATTTATCAATTTCTTTTACAATATTTTAGTTTTGGCTTTTTTTGGTTGCAGCTTCTATAGTGATAAAACTAAACGAATTTCTGCACAAATATTTTTAATACAATACTATACAGCTTGAATGTTTATCTTCTATGTATTGTAGTACCAACCGCCAATCCAATCAATTTTGTTTATATTATACAGCAATTAATTATGCAATTACATTATATCAATGCTTCAAATTCAGCAAGCAAATTAATTATTTTAAGTAATACGCAACGATGAATTAAATCGAACGATTTATCGCGGTGTAAAATGTCATGCGGAAGATTTATTGGCGCTGCAAGTGCTAATATACTCTATACTCTACCTGGCTGCCGCCTCAAAAAGTCAATATCAACAATACGTACCACTTACCCAGAGAGTATTATAGTAAATTCTACCAATTGTTGGGAGCAGGTGAGTTGATTAAGGTTATATTGGTGCAGTTTTTCTGATCGACAGTATCCAGCCGCAATTCGAAAACGGATCGATTCCAGCAAGCGCTAGATTAACTTTCACCATTCACTACAGTTGCAATATTAATTTTATAATTTTTTGGAACCAATTAGTTACGGAAAAAAAAACTTGTTGACATTCACAGCTGATTTATATTGACATGACTGTCAACATTCAGTTGATGACAACAAAAATTAATGAAATAGGATTTCTTATTATTTTTTAAAACTGTCTAATATTCCATTTAACAAAATCTGCATGAGTAAATTGATTTGTTTTGTTAAGCTTTTGCCAATTGTCGAAAATCGTCATTGTTTCTAAATATTATACATATATCTCTAAAAGGGAATAATATTGTATTAATTTTGAATTTCCAACCGTATATGAATTTTTTATAAATTTTTAGTTTCGTTCCGGGTTTTTTTTAGGCAAAATAATGGTTTTATTTTTGGTTTCTGGCCCGGTTCCGCTTCGGTTTTGAAGGGCGAAAAAATGGCGTCAATTTTTTTCATTTCGGTGTTTGGTTTCGATCCGTAGAAATGTTTGTTTCCAGGTGCGCACCCAAGTGGCGGGCTTAAGCCCCTTAAGACTGGAGAAAAGATAGAAAACATCCGAGATGTAATGCAAAAACGTTAAAATGATTAAAAAACATAAAATCATGGAAAAAATATGAAAAATGGTAATAAAAAAATGCGAAATAATGAGGGAGCTCGAAACTTTTTAGACCATCTATTGTATATTGAACATGTTTTTTCTCTGTTCTTGCAAACTTTCTTTTGCCCTTTTCGTGCTTTTTACAACTTTTTGTGTTTTTTTGTTACTTTTTCGTGTTTTTGATTTTCCTTTTTCCATGGTTTGTTATAACTTTTGCTATTTTTATCTATTTTTATGTTTTTTGTTGGTTTTCTTTTGTTAGAAAATAGCAAAAGGTTGTAAAAAAGTATGGTACAGTGGCAAAAATACGAAAATTAAAAAAAGAAGCAAGAAACCAGTAGTAAAAATGTGAAGACATTCGGAAACTTATCAAACCACCCATGTATAATTATTTCCTTTGCCAACCTTTGTTTATTTGATATTTGAGCCACCTCCAAGATAAATTTCTCGATGCGTGCAAGTTGGTTTACGTTTTGCTCCAAGCAAAATGACAAATATTTTTCGGTTTTTGGTTTTGGGTACGGTTTCGGTTCGAAGCCCTGTTGCCAATAGATACGTAAAGGAACGGACATGGGACATTAAACTTCTGTTTCTAAATCTTATTTTAACGATTCAAGCAATGTTTTAAACTCATTCACAGGAAGAAACTCAATGCTGAATTGCTTTAAAATAGCACATTCAAGTCAATATTCATTGTATTACGATGTTATATAATTATTTGCGGTCAATTTACGTGCAAATTTTTATATAAATATTGACATTTTACTATACTCTACTAGCTCGAGATAGGTACATACAATAGCATCTTGGTTTAGAGAAAAACAATACCAAGAATTGTTTTTACTAGTTGTACCAGTATATAATAGACTCCAGTCATAAGGACACAGCTATTAATAGATCACCGATGAGAAAATTATTGTTTCTTGAAATGGTAAAGAATAATATGTGGAAGCAGGCTCTACTTTAAACTTTACGAATTTGGTGTCCTAATAAAAATATTCATAAATGTTCTTAAAAATGTTACATTTTTTTCCACTTTTTCTAAATCAAATTTTACTAGAAACAAACATTTTAAATTCAAAATACAAATATAGTTTCTTAAGAAGTCTCTAAAATGTTTTTTTTTTCTTCAAAACTGTTTAATAAATTTTGGTAAAAACATATTCAAATATAATAATAATAATAATATAATATAAAAAAACAAGTTTTTAGTTACTAAATTTTTATCGATTTAATCGATTACAAGATGAAATTGATATGAAAAGTGTATAGTAGATAAATGGTTAATTAAATAGTTGATTTTTACAAACTTCCAACTACGTCTGAAGTACTTAACAAATTCTAATAAAATATTCAAGGCACCCTGTGTCACTATAAGAAAAAACAGTTGCCTACCGATTTTCTCAAATTATACTTTGTTATTCTTTGCTGCCTTTTCACAACTATTTGCTGCTATTGTTTCTTTGATGTTGCTTTGCTGTTTTTTGCTTTTTTTAGTTTTTTTGTAATATTTTGCGCTTTTTACTACGTTTTGCAAACAAGCGCCTAAAAATAGCAAAACTAGGAGGGAAAGCAGCAAAAAATATTGGGAAAGTTGTATACTAAAAGTCCAGTATATATATGGATTGTCTTGCTTCATTTTCATGTTTTTGCTCAGACCATCCAGTATATTTCCTTTACCATCGATTGCATGTTTGATTGAGAGCCACCCCCAAGCCAAATTTTTGTGGTGAGGCTACTGTTGGTCACTGAACATTAAACTTAAGAGGCTTAAGAGCCTCATAAAGGTAGAGATACATATGTATATTCGTGCATGTTCTAAAACCCGCAGCTAATACATCAATAATTAGTATGCACAAAACTTGAACATTTATGTAAAATTATACACATAAAATCTTAAAGAGAGAGGTATACTGAGGATTGGTCACCCAGGGGATGCCCTAAGNCATGGCGATTGAAGGGTCTTGTCTTTAGAATATGAAAATCTACCAATTGTCAGTGGCATAATACTACCAACCGCAAACCCTTGACAGAAAGAAGTGGCCTAAAGACTTATTTACGAATGAGTCCTACCTTTCTTTCTGCGCTACTCACTTCACATGAGAAAAAATAATCGTAAGTATTGTTGATTACAGTACTGCAACATACTGCAAGTTCAATATTTTATACCTTTCTTATACAGGGTGGTCCATTTAACTTGAGTTTTATTTTAACTATTTTAATAAAAGTTGCCCCATTTTTTACTTTAATTGGGATTTTGAACAAAAAAAAGGGGTTTCCATTTGAAAAAACAAAGTTGATGTCAAAATAACCATGAAGCTGCGGCCATGGCCAAAAGTGATTAGTACCATTAAATTTCCATCATCATTTTAGCCAACTTTTATTTGAAACATTTTCTCCTAAATGCACTGTTTCAAAGTTATTCGCTTGTCTCAAGTGAAATGGACCACCCTGTATGAATTTAAAAAAGTTCAATCGCTTGTATTAGTAATATCTATATCCTTCTAGAGATGTCCTGCCCTGGTTATACTCGTCCATACTTTAACTAATTACGCATCAACAATTAGTATGCACAAAACCTCAACATTTATGTAAAATTGCAAATATCACATGTATACATATATGTAAAGCGATACACACATCAAAGTTGAATTTCAGAACGAGCTTGAAATACCTATAAGCTATAATAACATTTTTTTTGAAAAATCTCCCACTCTTGCCGCCGTGGGGTAGTAGGTACGCGTGCGCGCTCAACTTGCTTCTTGACAGCGCTCGTCTGGCTCAGAGTCGTCGTGTGAAGTGCTTGAAAGTGTGATAAAACCGAAACGTGCCTCAAATCAGCCGGTGTGTGTGCAAGTGCATATAATACTAAAACGTATAATCGCATTTGTTAAGTGTGTTGACAGACGTTAGAAACCATTACAACCACTACTAAAACATCCAAAAAGGTAAGTAGTAAGCAACTTACTTGAATATTGTAATTAATTGTTGTCTGTGCGCGAGCGTGTGCTTTAAAGCAGCGCAATTAAGTAAATTGCCGTAAAATTTCGAAAAGCAAACATGCAGGTATGTTTATGCAACATATTCATTTTATGCAGAACTATCAATTAATGCACATAACCATGCTGTCAGACATTTATTTGCCTTCGCCTATTATCGCACAGGTGATGGTTTGTTATTAAAAGACTTATAGGTTATGATGATATTTGCGGTGGTGCGATTTCTACAAAGCAGCCACAATAATGTGATTTAATCATCGTTAACGCATTATATAATTTTCTTATTGCTGATGCAAAGAATAATAACAGATTTAGGCTGGCTGTCAAATTTTATTGAACATAAATTTTATGCTAATAATTTTATGGCACTCCAATTTTATTGAGTAGAAAATAAATAAAGTACTGTGTGTTCGGCGATGATTTAGATACAGTCATTATCTACTGTAATATGATCGTTTTAATGCTATATAATTTATTTATAATATTTCGATTCTATTTACAAGATAAATAATTATAGTGGAACCTCGGTGGTATACGATCTTAATCGTATTGAAAAACATTAAAAATATAAAAACAATTGACGTTTAGCCATAAAAATGTTCCTGTTTGGTGAGTTTTATTTAGATTTTTCAAAGTAATTTTAAGCAAAATAAGAGGCTAATTTGCGTAAATATTTTCTGTGAAAATTATTTGAAAAAATTTGCAGATAAAAAAATGATGTGTAACATGAATTTTAAAATTTTTGTTTTTATTAAATTATTTAATTATTTTTGTTTAAATTTTGAAGCAATTTTGAGTATAGGTTATATTAAACACAAAGATTTATCTCAATTACATTGTATAATATATAAAAATATTAAAATATAAGCAATTGAGCTTTAATCATAAAAATGTTTATGTTTGTAGGGTTTTTTAGTAGATTTTTAAAGTGATTTTCAGCTGATTTATACTAAAATGGCGAAATAGGAGAGTAATTTAGTAAATTTTTTAGTGAAAATTAAATAAGTAAAGTTTAATTGATGTTTGGTATAAAAAAATTGAGTTTTTGTGACTTTTATTGAAGGGTTTTATTATTTTTATACAATTTTCATATAATTCTTAGTGTAGGATATATTAAACACAATGATAAGTCTTAATTGTATTGTATAAAGTATAAAAATATTATAATATAAACACAATTGTCGTTTAATCATAATTTTTTAATTAATTTTAAAAATGATTTTAAAACTGGAACAGCAAAAATGAGAAAATAATTTAAAGATTTTTAGTGAGAATTTTAATTGTTTAATTTAAAAAATTTCATTGTTTTTGTTTAATCATTTTATTATTTTAATGAAAAGCGCTAAAAATAGAGATATTTGAAGCAAATTGCAAAATAATGTTTAGTTTCAATGATATAAATCTTTGTTATTGCGGTTGTTTTAATCTCCAGGTGATTTTGAGCAAATTTTATTTACAAACAGCAAGATAAAATAGTAATTTACAGAAATTTTTAGTGCAAATCACTTTAAAATATATAAAAACTTAATGGAAAATTGACATTTTGTCTGAAAGATACAAATTTTGTTATATGTATATAGAACATTAATGTTTAGTATAAAAAATTTGGATTTTTGTTGGTTTTTCAAGCAATTGCGAGTAACGCTTATATTAACCAAAAAGGTAAGATAGTAAATTAATGATTTTTTAGCAAAAGCAGTTCGAAAAACTTTAAAATTTGAAGCAAAATGCAAAATTAATGTTTAGTGTGAATGTTTTCAATTTTGTTTTTCTTTTTTTCAAGCGATTTTGAACAAACATTATTTTAAAATGGGTTGAAAGATAGAGTAATTAAATATCAAACTTGATGTTTAGTGTAAAAGATATAAATTGTTATTCTTGCTTGTTTTAATGGTTTTTAGCAAAGCAAAACAAGTCGTATACTCTATATATTTACCTAACTTTTCGTTTGTTGAAAGCAGTTGTCTATCGAGATAATATACTAAACCTAATAATGTAATTTATATTTTACTCAAATGGCTTGAATCATTTTTATGGAACGCATGCGAAATCCCTTGGAAAAAATTTATGCCAAATAGGATCGTGCTGATGTTTTATTCAAGATTTTACAAATGTTTTTGTTATTATAGACGAGCTTTTGCCGTTTTTTTGCGTTGCGTAGAAAATGTACGCATATGTGTATTTGTCTTACTAAAAATATGTTATTAAATTTGTATAAGAAACTAAAATATGCTTAGAATCGCAGAAAAATAAAACAAATTTATAACCCTAGTAAGAAACAGCTGGGTAAAAAATGCGCGTCCGAATTCATAAAACACTGCTATAAATTATTGCTTAAAAACAATCTGTTTTTTCTTCTTATTTTATTCTTTTATTGTTAAAGTTTTCAGTAATATTTTAAACTAACATTTCAAGAAATATGAGATATGTTTATTTAAAAGCATTTATTGTTTAAACAGCACAATTTTTTAAATTTTAATTTTTTTGATGAATTTAAATGTAAATATTTAATTAACTGTTCAATTTCAAAGTTTTAAAAACAATCTGTTTGATCTTCTTATTTTAAAATTTTCAATTTTTAATTTCTTTTTTTTTTCAAGAAATATGATATATTTTTGTTAAGATACATCATAATATTTAAAAATATTAGTGTTATTAGTAAATTTAAATGTAATTATTTAATTAACTATCCAATTTCAAAGTTTGTTGAGCAATTTTATCAATTTGTAATACAGTATTAAAATTATAGTCTTACATAGGTTAAAGTGGATCGTTCTTAGTAGACAGTTGAAGCTTGAATTATTTTGTTTCTTAAAAAAATGTGATTTATTTAGAAACAGTTAAAAAGTTTCTAATTATTTTCATTCAGATTTTGCTGAATTTAAAGTTAGTGTTTAACCATTCAATTGCAAAGGTTTGTTGACAAATTTCATTAATTTGTTATAAAATATTTAAATTTTCTTAACAGAGAATAATTAAAAATGTAATTTTTATGTAAAATATGCATTATTATTTAATTTATTAAAGATATTGTCATAAATATTGAGTTGACAAATATATTTATGATTTACTAATCTACTTGCAACAATTTCATCAATTTCTATTATTGAAATTGTTACTAAAGCCAAATATGATTTAATCAAAATTCTTCACTGTTGTATTGTATTGAGACATTTTATAAAATGTTGCACCACAAAGCAATTTTGACCAATAAAATCCAAGAAAATAAGTCGACAGGTTGAATAAAAAACATCAAACTCTTCTTATTCCGACCAATATTTAAAATTCCAATAATTAAAAATTTTATTATATTTTCAAGCATGCATTATTATTCATATTTAGGTGACAAATAATGTTACATATAATTTATTTATTTACAACAATCTTATCAATTTGTAATATTGAAATTGTTACTAAAACCGAACATCATTTAATCAAAATACTTTAGTGTATATTTTATGGAATTTTGTACTACAAAGCAATTTTAATCAATAAAATCGAACAACAAAAAATTGGCAGGATGAATAAAAATCATCACACGTTTCTTATTCCGACCAATAATTAAACATTTTATTACAATTTTGAGCATGCATTATTATTCATATTCAGTTGACAATGTTACATATAATTTATTTATTTGGAACAATCCCATCAATTTGTTACTAAAACCGAATATTATTTAATCAAAATACTATGGAGTATAGTTATATTTATATATTTCATGAAATTTTGCGTCACAAACCAATTTTAAGCAAAAAAATCCAATAAGGTAGATCGACAAGTCGAGTTAAAAAAACATCAAACATTTCTTAATCCGAACAAAATTTAAAATTTACTAGATTATTATTTCAAGTATGTATTATTATGTAATTTAATGTCACAAAGTTGATAAATAAATTTATTTATTTGCAACAATTTGATCAATTTGATAATATTGAAATTGATATAAACTCGAAATATGATTTGATCAAAATATTTTATTTACTGTTTGTGCTTTATTGAGACATTTCATGAAATGTTGCACCACAAAGTAATTTTAATCAATAAAATCCAACACAGCAGCAACAAAAAATAAACGGCAGGTTGAATAAAAAACATCAAACATTTCTTATTCCGACCGCACAAACATAAATCGCTAAAAAAACACAAAACCATAATTCATAAAAACAATCCAACGCGCAAAAACATCACCATCAAAAACACAAAAAATGCGCGCGCTAACCCAAATTCGATTCCAATGCTTTGCTGAATTGTCATCGTCGTCGATTAAGCGCCAACATTTCATATATTGTAGATGATTGTGGCAGCAAAATAAGCGCAATTACAGAATCGATACAATTTAAATGGGTATAACTTGTTGATAAGCGCGCAAAGTAGACACATTTCAAAGTCAAATTGTGTGCGATTGCCACAGCCAGGTGTAGGAAAAAAATTTATATAGCCAAGAGAAGAAACGCAGCAGCGCAAAGCAGCGCAACGCAGTGTAGAAGAGACAACGAGCGAGCGAGAGGAGAAAAAAGGTCGAACGAAACCACTGCAATGTTACAAGAATCTGATGAGCAGCTGCTGCACCATGTGCGTCCAATCACTGCGTATCAGCTCCAAAACACCTGTCGACGACCGAAAAGTATTTTTCGAATCGACGACTGGACTATCTGCATATAAAAATAACATTTTTGTTTCACTCGCTCCATAAACTATACTGCAATATATATATAATTTTTGTTGTCTTACAGAGACAACAACATATTACACAGGTCGAACAATATTAAATTAAAGCGTGCAACGAGTTGATAAAAATGCACGTTTTCAAGCTTACATTCAACGTGCCCTTTAAAAGGTGTTTATGCTTAGCTGTACTCAATATTTAATTAATTTTTATAATAATTCTTAGTAATTTTACTAATTCAATTAACATTTTGTATCATTAAGTGCCTCTTTTAGAGATAATAAAAATTATTTAGAAATTAAACAGGAAGAATATTTAAAAATTTAAATAGTTTTCACATTTTTGAGCATTTTTAGTTGTTTTTATTTATATATTTTATCTTAACTTTGATGAATATCATCATAAACTTTAACGAATTAAATAAAAATCATATTACATACGTAAAGAGCTGTCAATGAATTCATATAATGCTTTTTAAAGGGTGTTTATGCATAGGTGTACTAATATTTAATTAATTTTTATAACAATTCTTAGTAGAATAACTAATTAAATTAACATTTTGTAACATTAAATGGATTTTTTAGAATTAATTCTAGTTATTTAGAAATTTAAGAGTAAGAATATTTAAAAATTTAAATAGTTTCCACATTTTTGATCATTTTTAGTTGCTTTTATTTACTTATTTTATTTTAACTTCGATGAATATCATAATAATGTTTAACGAACTAAATAAGAATCATATTACTTACGTAATTTAACGAGCAGTTCATTATTGATTAGTGCAGTGGTTTTTAAACTGTTAATTCATTAATAAATTTAATATTCTTTGAGAATCTATTTCATCCTTTACCCGCGTTGGGTTGCCTTTAAAGTTCGAGTAACAATAAGTGATTTTTTTTAGAATTGGTTCAAGTTATATAGGAATTTAAGAATAAGCATGCATAAAAATTTCAGTAGTACATTTTTTTGAGCATTTTGCGTTTCTTTTATATATTTAT
>JARJDW010002615.1:0-11060 GCA_030264715.1 Adinopsis sp. GC000173
AATGCCAAATACAAATTTATACTCATTTTCATATTTGTAGTTAATTTTAAATGTGTACTTCTGCACCATCTCCAAAGATTTGCATCATAATCAAAATACAACAACGAACTAAATAAGAGAACGAATTGCACTAGATTTTCTTTATACATCACATTTATATTTATTCATTTATTTATAATAGAAAGTTTATTTTTCCGTGTTCGCTAGAATTAATCGTATTATTTATGTGGTGTTGACGTCGACTTCGACGGGACTCTTGCTATCCCGATCCGAGCTATTGGCCCTACTATTGTGCGTGGCGCTCGTATGCATTGAGTGCAACGACGACGACGACGTAGCCAGCGTGGCGATATCGCTCCACCATGTGCCCAGGTTCATCCGTTCAGGAAGAACCGGAAGCGGTTTTCATATAACATGTCCAGACATTGCCGCATCGTTTGTACCGCGAAAATCGCCATCGTTTTTCATTATCACACAGACCGGCGGCCGTTTGATCGTTTCGGATGGGCTGGGCGTGCGGCGGCTGGGAAACGCGGGCGGGCAGATGTTGCACGGACTGACCGGCATGTTGGCGGTCAGATTGCTAATCGGCCAATTAAGCCCAGTGGGATATAACGGGTTGTTGCTGTAGAGCAGGGCGAGCTCGGCGGCGAATTTCGATTCATCCGGATGCCGGAATGGGTACAGGTAGGGGAGCGGCGGGAACATGGAGCGATGGATTTTCAGATGGTCGGCGTCGGGGCTGAGTAGCGTGGATGGCATTCCGGATGCGGTCGAGATGGGTGGTATTAACGAACGGGACAGCTGGTTGTCCGGCGGCGAGATGTGCGAAATGGGAAAGGTGAATTTTTGTTCTTTCTTCATTAGCGGTTTGGGTTTTCGTCGTGGGCGATACTTGTAGTCGGGGTGCTCCTTCATGTGCAACGCACTAAAAAATTACAAAAAAAAAATGTTGTTTTACTTTATAAAATAACATCATAATTGCTTATAAAAATTGATTTGTTTTTTATTATTTTAAATACAAAAAGCAAAATTTTTATTTACTTTTTATAATTTCTATGTTTCTCATTTAACAAATTTTGACACGTTTCGACTGATTCTTCTACGAATTTCATTCATATTTCAATTGAAATTTCTTTAACTTATGTACTTTTTGACAAATTTTGTAGAAATATTGAGAAATTTGTGATAAAAAAGCGAAATTTGCCTAAAACATTCTAAGTTTAAATAAATTTTGTAAAAATCAGACGCTTTTCCATCAAATTTAATTATTTTCTGTTTTCCTTTAGCCTTCAACATGAAAAAGATAGCCCATCTCTGATTTAGACAATTTCGTTATTTTCATTTACTGGTAAGTAACAATTAATAGAATGTTTCACTAAGTATATTAAATTGTTATTGGTAATTATTCCAAGTTTCTATTACGCATTAATTGCCCGGCGAATGCACCATGCCTATTTTTAATTGTATCTTTTTTGAAATGGTAGATACAAAATGAATATTGATTTTGGCATAAAAATAAAATGTAGGTTTATAGTATCGCAAACCAAGAGCAAACGTATTAAATAAAATTACCATGGAATCTGGAACGGAAATAAAAATATGTGGCAACTACGGCAAGAAAACAAAAAATTGGCGAAAAAAGTGTTAATTACGTAATTTTATTGTTAAATTGCCACATGTACATTTAAGATCCAATTGCGCTGAATGTATTCTCGCTCGCGAACAATACGAGGTGGTGCGTGAAAGGGTTCATTGTGTCGTCGTCGTTTTGGTATTGGGAGTGGAGAGGAGACACACAGAACGCGGCGCACACGAGAAGAGACAATCTCCTATGAATAGGTTCACAGGAGGCGCTCAATGTTCCACTCACAATGGGCGCATTATCTTTTGTCGCCAGCTGAATATGTTGGCTTAGATAGTATTGTCGAACGTTCATGCTCGACTCTATTACATCGCAATCTATTTGTTTATAGTCCGTTTGAATGGACAAAAATCACCGCTTCGAATCACAGTCGCAATTAACTAATAACCAATTTCGAGAGAGCAGAACGCCTTTTCACGACGATAGAAATGCGATTTTTCTTTTTCTAAGAAATTACTTAATTTTGCAACTAATATAATTTTAAATCGAATATAAATCTGTGTAAATTCTTTTTTCTAAATACAGAAAATACATAAAACTAATTCATAACTGCAACATTATCAGTTTTATTTTATAGCATAGCAGTATGTGAAAGTGTTTTAGAAGGTAATCCATTTTTGCTTGTCTTTTAAAAACAAAATATCAGAAGCTCTGTAATGTCATTTTTGGGGTTGTTTAGTACTGATTATGCCGAGTTGTGTATTATCAGTATAAGTATCTCGTGGGAAGCAATTAATACTATTGTTTTATACTTATACATCGATAAAAATATATAATTTTTAATCAAATATTAAACTGTAAAAACTGAAACAAATACAGAGAAGACAAAAACCCGGTTTTCACCTCCAACATTATCAGTTTCATTATAGAATAGTACGTGGGAGTGTTGTAGGAGGTAATCAATTTTTGCTAGTTCTCCAGTTGTTGAATTGTGTTATTTGTATATTTATAATATACCATTGTGAATAATGCAAGTATTTTGTGCGAATATTATTTCCTCTCAGAATCTAACGGCATTGTATCAATTCTTAGAAAATATTTTCTATATGTATAACGTATATGCAATATGCCTACTATTTTTATATTGAATTTTTCCGCTCTTGTAAAAAATGTAGATATACTAACCAGCTAAATAAAATCATGTATATTCAAATTTTGTATATCTTTAGCCTAAATTAGGATTCTGTGTTTTACAATATCTTATTTAAATCGTTTTAAGATAACATTTTGCATTTTTGTTTTAGCAGAAAGGTTAAATTTGAATTTTTAAAGAGTTTATAAAGCTTTTGTATCTATTCATCTTTAATTAAAAAAATACTAAAAGACAACAATCATCACAATCATTACTCATTATAAAACTTTGATGAAATGTACCGATTAAAAATTGGATTAGTTCTTCCTATTATTATATTGTATGAAATACTGAATTTGATGAATATTTGTTGAAAATGCTTACGTAACAATTATACTAATAACACTAATTAGCTTTTAGGTTTGGAGAGCTTTTGTTGCGATTAACATTAAAATTCTTGTATTAATTATTCGATATATTCAAAATCAGAATGAATTCCTTAAAAGTAGGGAAATTGATTTTGCAATTTCAACATATAGAATCATTCTTTATATCAATGTATACATTATTTCAGTTTACAATTGTCGCATTCTTATTTTTATTAGTTTCTATCAAGGAGCTGCAGCGTGCCTTTATCAAGCAGCATCCGCTTTAAAGGAAGTAGTGACGCGGTTGCAGAACGATCTGATGCAGGGTATTAGAAGGGGCGGTCGGTAGACAATTACACAAAAAGCTAAAACATTGTTTAAGCGTCTTATCGTAAGAAATTAAAAATGGCAATCCTCTTTTTATCAAATCAATGATTTTTTTCTTAGCCATTTACGATAACATTCCTAAAATACAATTATAGAACAGAATTATGTAAAGGCGTTAGTGGATGTAATGGAAAACATCATTACAATTAATTATTTAGGTAATTACCATTCAATGTATTTGTAATCATTCAAAATTAACAAAACGAATAAAATTGCAACCTACTATGCGATAATTCAATTATGATACGAATTTACCAACCA
Organism: Adinopsis sp. GC000173; assembly: GCA_030264715.1. Taxonomy (NCBI): domain Eukaryota; kingdom Metazoa; phylum Arthropoda; class Insecta; order Coleoptera; family Staphylinidae; genus Adinopsis; species Adinopsis sp. GC000173. The sequence goes on from JARJDW010002615.1 coordinate 3,734, forward strand.
TTCTTTTTGTTTAATTAATTGTAATTTTTCCTACTGATGATGCTGATTTCTAATAAACCACTCAAAACGTATAGTATTAAATTTTAAATTGATGTTTATTTGGTTAAGAAATTAATCTAAGTATGCACAATATCTTTATAGTAAATTCAGTTTAGATTTCAATTTTTAATGCAACACCGGCTTCATTTAAAGCAGGGGTAGTGAATGTTTTTATGTCCAACACCACCTATTTATGTATTTTTTCGAGCCTAATAATTTTAGTAAAAAACACCTAATCATTAATATTAATTTAATTTCTAAATTGTTAAATGAATTAAATCTTTAAGCAAGTTTGTATTTAAGTATCATTTTAATATCCATAATTTATGTGGCCATAAAGCGCGCTTGCAAATAAAACGGTCATTTTTCTCCATATAGAGCGTGGCGATGATAACAAATTTTCATTGTCACCCGCCACGTTAAAAAGATGTTATTATAAGGCGAAGAATGCCCTTGTTTGATATCTCTTTATTTAGCACATAAAAGAGACGAAACCTGAACAAATAGAATGAATTTTAATATTTTGAATGCGATAAGTATTTCCTTATTTGCATTATAACATCTAACACATCCAACAAAAGTTATTTGTTTGTTAGAAATTCTACTGAAATTTCTATGAAAAAATCTTATTCTTCATCGGCATCACATTTTTATTGATTTTTTGATATGAAGCAACACACTATTCAATATTTATCCATCAAATGTGAGATAATCAAACAATCATGAGCGGGATGTTTATTGACCTTTTTTTGCGCTGAGCTCCTCACAATCATTTAGCTATTATATCGTAGTACAAAAAACCATTTTGTGTTTTTACCAACTTAACAACAATTGTATCTGTATTAGCTCTATAAACAAATTAGTATTATGTAAAATTTAAAATCATTAAAGGCATGACATCATATAAGCACACATAAATAGATTTAGTTTAAATATTAATAAATCAATTTGTAATTTTACCTTTTAACTGTAATATAAAAAATGACTATATTTTTAACATCTTAACAACAATTTTACCTACAAGTACAAGGATTACTGATTACCTAAACAAAACAAAATGTGTAATAGGTGCAATTTTAAATGTATTGAAAAATTAAGATGAATGATTCTTTAGACTAGTGGACAGCTTTGAAGTTTGTATACTAATTGATTTTACGCTTACATTACGAAAAGTATTAATTAGTTTTACATGCTTTATTCAGAAATTGATCTACCTATTAAGATTAGTGCAGATTTGAAAAACGCGCCATTTTATCGTAACCGATTAATCGTGCTAAATTCACTATTTTTTCAATAGTATTTGTGAAGCTTTTGTAATGCTATGTGACATAATTTGGTTAAAGTGGTAACAACTGATAGATTATGTCCACAATTTTGATATTTGGGATTTGTTTGTTTAACGAATTTAAAAATTAACAATCAGAAGACAGTAGCAGATATTTTTAATGAAATTACATTCCAATAAAAATCCGTTATAATTTAGATGAAGTAGACATGCTATTTCAAGTAGTATTTAACATGATTTTTCAAACCTAAATATCTTTTTCTGAAATTTTGAGTACTTTAGTGAATATTTACTTTGAATAGGAAGCACTTAAAGTTGTGAATCCTTTTTTCCTTATAATAAGTACTTAATAAATATGATAAAGTTTGCAATATTTATTACATTTCCATTTGCAAAACAAAATTGAAAATTTTCAGACCCATTCGAAAAATATCTCTTGAAATTTTCACTGTTGAAACAAACATTTATGTCAGAATATATTATATAGGTATATATAGGAAAAAATTTAGTAAAATGGATTGTTTTTTACTCTTTAAGTATAAATATATTACAATTTTATTAAGATATTGTAATATGCTTGTTTTACTTCAAACCCTTGACTAAAATTCCAGAACTTTATAATAATTTTCAACTAAAAAAAGGAAATAAACTATTTGTAAATTTATTAAACGCATTTAACTATTATAATTATGATCTATAGAATTTTTAATCCCTTAAAATATTTACCTTTTTAAATAAAAACATGTTCTAAAAACAATTAATCCTAACATCTTCTTAAAAATAGTGGATAGATATAATTGAAATCAGTTTTTTGTTCCATTTTGAATGGATTATAACTGTACTTTGCATGAATAACAATTGTAATAAAAATCGATTAAAATTTCTTCATTTCATAACAAAAAATATATATACCTATAGTTTTAATGCAAGCAAAACATTTCCTTGTAAAGCCGCGTCGCGGGCGCGTTATTTATATGCGAAGCGATAAAGCCGGCGCTCATCTTAATAAACAGAGAGATTTTCGCGGTGATTCACTTACAAAACAGGTCGTCTGCTGTACAAAAGATAACAGAATAATGCGCGTGTGAGTTTAGGTCCTTATGCCAACGATATAATACGCGCACCACCGCAACTGGAGGATTAGCAGCAGTCGAGCCCCGAAAACGCGGGGCATATTAATAAAGTCATTTTGGCGGTGGTGCGGTGGTGCGGTGGCAATCACTTCAGCGGCAATTTGGCGCGGATTAGGACAACATGTGCATGCGGATAGAACAATTACAACCAGTATATCTACCGTAAACGCTTTGCTTCATCGATGAACGGCCGTTTCTCCATCTCGCTGAGCAACTTCCATTCGGCGCCCAATCGCTTCGAAATTTCGGAATTGTGCATTTTTGGATTCTCCTGTGCCATTTTGCGACGCTGCCCGCGCGACCACACCATAAATGCGTTCATCGGCCGCTTGATGTGCTCGTGATTGGGATGGACTGGCTTCGGCGACGACGACATGTTATGTTATCAGATCACAATTTCCATACAACAACAACAACACGCGATAATACACTTAATTTTGTTTTACAATTAGCAACTCGGGTGGTATACTGGCTCGTTGTTTGAATTGAGATGGACTGGCGGGCGCAACATTCATAACATAGGTGCGATGATGCGGCCGTGTGCGTTCTTCCCGCGCGCCGCTTGAATTATTTTGGGGTGGAGGGAAATTCAACCCAGAAGAGGGCGGGAGAATGCGCGCTCGCGAAAATCCACACAACGCAACCGAACCAAAACAATTTTGCTATATTATTACTATCACCACCACACATCACATCATCTCTATTATCAATCAAACAACTAATAACTAGATAAATTCTAAATATTCCCAAAAATAGTTCTAAATGTTTGCAAAATTTCTGCCTGACCATCAATTGTTCACCAACTAAGCAACTTTTCTCGTGGTTTTATTCAGTGTACTTAGACAATGCTTTAGTCCAGTTATTTTGAAATTGTTTATACTATGCACACACATTGTCGCATTGTCCTCTCTTTTTGATCGCCGCTGCTGCTGGACACTTGTTGCTTCGCGCTGCGGGATAATTCGCTTCTCTTCCCCCACTCAACGCTCGCATCGATTGTTTAAAACTCCGCCTAAGCGTCGAAGTCATTGGTGCTCGGCGGGGAAATATCTTTTTGAAACAAGATGTGATAAGGTGCCTGATAAATATCTTGCCGCGCTTGCCACCAGCGACAGCGACAGCGACGTTCCGTCGCATACCTACTACATGCATAACACCACCAGCGCCCACATTTTGTTTCTTCGTCGGCGGAGTACTCGCGTGCCACGATGGTGGTGTTTGGCGATGATGATATTGATGATGGGAAAAAACGTGAATTGCTTTTCAATTTTGCATATCGTTTAATTGTTTTGTTCATTATGATAATGGCAATCTTCTTTGATAAATTTTTTAACAAATTGTTTGCGATTTTGTAAGACAATTCATTGTTTCTATATCCAGATAAGAAAATTAGAGAGTATGGAATAGATCTAAAAGTAGTCTTTGCTATATTAAAGCGTAATAGGTAAAATCTTTAGTTGGTTTAAATAAAATTCTCTTTTTTATAATTAGAGCTAGTTTTCCGTCCAAATAGATAGGAAAATTAGAGATTATGGAGTAGACCTAAAAGTAGTTTTAGCTTTATTACTTTTGTAGCATATTTATGAGATTCTATATTAAAGAGTATGAGGTAAAATAAAGTGTTCATAGTTGGTTTAAACAAAGTATTTATGTAATAATCAACTATCGCCTTTGACAAAGGTGATTAGAGCTAATTTTCTGTTTAATTCTCTTGTTTATTATGATAATAGCCACCTTCTTTGATGGCATGATAAATTTTTCAGAAAACTGTTTGGGATTTTGTAAAAAAATTCATTGTGGTCTATCATAAAATATTTTCTTGTAGTGTAATGTGAGACTATAGTTTAATATCAACTTATTTTTCAGTTTTTTACATTTAAGGATATTTTTTCAAAAACATTTTAATAACAACATTATTTGCATTACCTTCTATAAAGACTCTATCTAATTTGCAAAAGCCTACTATAATTGTAAGAAAGCTCAACATTTTCTAATTACTACTCCCAATTTTCTTTTTTAAAAACCATATTTGTTTGATTTTTATAGAAATAACTGGTTTGTTTTAGAAGAAAGGAGCAATATTTTCCAAAGCGTAAAATTATTTTTAGAGAAATTCTTTTATAAACAATAGATATTCGCTATTTACTTAAGTTTTTTAATTGTTTTTTTAAATTTTAGGAAGAAGAGTAGGGATGTGAAAATATGTTATGGTCAGCATTTTATATTTTTTCAGAATATTGCTCATCTTGCTGAGAAATACATTAAATGCACAAAGTGGTTAATTACCTACATTTCTAAAAATTGAATGAATGTTTGTTTAAATCTGTTTTAGTTATACCAAAAGGTTATCAATGTGGTCTATCAGCATTTCTCATTAAAATAAGCACAACATTAGTTTCTAAAATATTGTCAATTTCTCCTAACAAATCTTCAACAACAAAAAAATGGTTAATTACCTATGGTACTAAAAATTGAATGAATACTCGTTAACACAGTTTTGCTAAAAGGGCTTTTCATTGTGCGCGAAGCCGATCCTGCGGCGCTTATCGTAAAAATTTATGTAAAAAAACATTTCGTTTACATTTTAAACGCTTTCCCTGCGCAACCGTCCTTCTTTTCCATGCAGCAGCAGCACGCATAGGAGGTAAGCGAGTGCGGCGCAAAAAAAACCATCGTCGAGTGTCTGCGGCTCTGCTCATGAGGAGGACGTGAAACGTCATCGGGACAATAAGAAGTCAATGCCCAAATCCGCTTTCAGCCAACATAAAAGTCACAATTCCAAATGGGATTTGTAAAGTTTACGATATTATTCCTGCGCGCCATTCTCACTTTTATATTATATGGAACGACTTTATCAAGATCCTGCCGAGAAGAATTTCAGCGACGCAAAAAATCGTCAGAGAAATAGCAAGAGAGCGAGTGAAAGAGAGAGATAGATAAAGAGAATGAGTGAGCGCGCGCGCACTTAAACGATTATTATTTATATGATTATTACATTTTTGTGTGCGCATTGTGTGCGCTCAATGGAAAATCGCAACCCGCTATCACGCCAACCAACCTACTACCCCCCGCGCGCCGCAGCATGCCGCCCCCACGGCCCCCTTTTTCACACCGGCGTGAATGTTGCATCGCTAAATACGCATTCAGCGTACAATGGCTGGCTGATTGGTGAGACAATCGGACGAGGTTTTTGCGCTGTCAATTTGTTTTTGTATCACTCACAATGCCGCGCCGACGAACGGGGGGGGCGCTTTGACAAACATCGGCGCCCTCTCGCTCGCACTCTCGACGCCCGTCAATTTAGCGCCCATTCAATTGGACCAACACGAGTGGAATTTTGATTCGGAGATTATTTATCATAAATATCAGGTTATTGCTTTTATGCGCTTTGAATTGATAACAATGTTATATGTATGTATAGAAAAAGGGGGACAGCCCGTACAATAATATCTTGCACGCGCACACCTACCCCCAATTATTATCTATCTACCCTTCATGGTTATATAGTACGCTTTTTTATTATTATTCCGATTTTTTGCGCGCATGGTGTGGGCTGCGATTTACAACTCTATCAACTTGCGGACTGCGAACTATAAATTAATATTAAAATGCAAATTAGTCAAAACAAATGCGACGTGTTCATTTTATGCGTAGCTAAATAATGCAACATACTATTATTGTGCGTATATTTACGTTTTCAAATTTATTTTACTATACTATTTAGTAGTAAATTGTAATTTTAAATAACAAACGCAGGGTTGATTAAAATATTTTTAAAATTAAATTGTATCTTAAATGTATAATCTGTTAGGTGTGAATCGCATTTTCTTCTTTACTATAAGTTAATAAGGTAAACAGGACCGGCTTTTCAAAGAGTAAAAAACAAAATTATAGTTTCTATATAAAATATTGTGCGTATTTACGTTTTCAAATTTGTTTTACTATACTATTTAGTAGTAAATTGTAATTTTAAATAACAAACGCAGGGTTGATTATATAAACTATGGGTGAAATTTAAAATATTTTTAAAATAGAATTGTATCTTAAATGTAGGTGTAATCTGTTTGGTGTCAATCGCATTTTCTTCTTTACTATAAGTTAATAAAGTAGACAGGACCGGCTTTTCAAAGAGTAAAAAACAAAATTATAGTCCGTATTTAAAATGTAGAATCAAAGAATATATTTCGACTTGTAGAAATCTAAAAAATGTAAAGTCCAAGTTTGTCCATCTTAATACAATACATCTTGTATTAAGAATCTCAAAATTTTACATGTTTGTGATAAAGGAGAAAGATTAAATTTGCTAGAATATTTTGAAACTAACCAAACATTAAAAGTGAGCCTATATTTTATATTTCTTCTATAGGGTCCTTCAATAAGGACACTGAATTTTATTTATTTCAGTTTTTAGTATACCCTGAAGATGAGTTCTAAAATATATTTACAAAAATTTGCTTTGCAATTTTTATTCTTGTTAGAATAAAATAAAAAACGACTCAAACTACACTATATATTTAATATTTTTATTAACACAAAACATTCCAAAACTTGTACTCTTATTTATTGCAATTTAGCGTATGAGATGTAAATTTCTGTAAAACTAAAAAAATTGATAATTTTTCAGAATTATTTTCCTGTTTCCTTTTTTTCCTTTTTAACTATTAAAGCACATAAGTGCATAATTAAATAATGAAAATTAGGTTTTGCCTTATTTGATGGATGTATTATTACATTTTGAAGTAGAAACGAAGCACATCATCACTTGAGTTTAATGAAAAAATTGAGTTATTCTTTTCAACAATAGTATTTTTCCATGGATTCTCATAAAGCCGAACAATATCCTCATTTGGCAAATAGCTGACGGTCATCG
>JARJDW010002619.1:0-63886 GCA_030264715.1 Adinopsis sp. GC000173
ATATAATTTTTAGTATTATAATACGTCGATAGTCCGAAAAGTTTCAAGCACTTCCAAAATTTCGCAATTTTTTGCCTTTATTTGAAAGTTGTACTCCCATTACCGTAATTTTTCATCAAATTTTCACATATTAATGTCTTTCTTTCTGCTATGAGATTGAGATCTCAACTGGAAACAAAACAAAAACAGCAAACAGACGCCAAAAAACTTGAAAAATTTGATCAAATGCAGAAAATCGCAATAGAATCGGAAAATGTCAAAAATATGCTAAACAAAGCAACATTTTTGAGAACAACCCTTATGTAAAATTTGTTGAATGAGATATTTTTGTATAGCTTTAACTAATAAGGAACACAACAGTATTTAAATTTAGTGTCATCGCATCGCCGTTAGAATATCGTACCGTTGCAGCTACGATGCGTTTCGACTGCATAGAAATTCGTTTCATTTCATAGACATCAACAATGTATGATTACCGAATTCATACAACGGAACGTTTACATTACATTTTTAATCGTATATGAAAAATGCATGTAAAAATCAGTTTACAGATAATAAATTCGCATTATTAGACGCCATAAAAATGTAATGCATCTTTAAGGACGTTAATCATTGCAATTAATTGAATATAATGCGTCTCTTTTTACGATGATGAGTATTTTGCGTGAATGATTATCAGCTAGTTAAAAAAGATCGCATACGATACCATTATAACTCATGATTAAGTAGAGAATACGTCTAAAAAATTTCAAGCCTTTTCAATATTTCACAAACTTGTGTTTTCTTTTAGTTTTATCCATTTTTTTTTTTCGTTTTTCTACGCTTCCTTAAAATGACTTATACTTCTCGCACTTATTCCGTAATTTTTCGATTATTTTTGTAAAAATTGCAAAAATGTAAAGAAGTAGTGATGCAACAATGGGAAACGCAAAAAAAATTAAAAAAACAAAGAAAAGATATAAATAAATCAATATTAACTCTTTCTAACCCGTCTTTTGACTGAAAATCGCATAAAAACGACATTTTATTGATGGATGGAATGCTCAAATCAGCGTTTTTACATAATTTTAACCAGTTTCTTGTACGAAAATCATATAGAAACGGCATTTTATTGATAAAATAAGCCATAATTAGCCTAATTAATGTCAATTAATGCCGAATTAACGCTTAAATCAGCGTTTTTACATAATTTTTAACCTGTTTTTTGTTTGAAAATCGCATATACGAAATGTTGAGAACACTCAAAACTTTTCATACGCCCCACGTATAACAAATAATCAAAACAGGCTTGTAATTCTATTAAAAACAAACGAGGGCACTTTTGACAGCAGAAATTGATTCAATTCACATGCATTACACATTACGCCTTGGTTATTTTTACGCCCGACATTATTCATGGAATATGGTTGTTGTATGTTGTTCGCATCGAAACAACACACATAAGTACATAACATTCGTTCCTCCAAATGTGAATTACGAGATGTGGGTTATTAAGAGTTATGAGATTTTAGGGTTAATTGCCGCGCGCAATGAATTGAATTACGAGATTACTGTCAAGCTGCGCTACGAGACGCGGTGCGCGATCGATTCGTCGTCCTCTCATCGTCAATAAGGAGAAGAAGAAAAAAAGCACTGCGCCAATTGTTGTATATTTTTTACACATTCGGTATGGGAACAGTATTTTTAATTCATGGGAAATGATTGAAAACAATGTGGAGCGATAAATCAGGCGTTCGACCATTAAATCGACGTAATATTGCGTTTTGTGCGTCGTCGTCGTCGCTTCAACAACGCACGTAAATACATACCACCGAGTGCTAAAATTAAATTTTAATCGCCATCGTGCAATCGTTGAAGAAAAAATAATTGCAATAACATGTCGCTATTTTAAAATATTATATATACGCAGGCAGCACTACTTTATGACAACACAAGAATAATAAGCATAAATATGCATGAAGTCGGTCGCATTGTCAACAATATAATCAAGTGAATGGATATTATTTAGCGCATGGCATGACGATATCAACGAATTTTAGTAGAAGGTAAATTAACCCCTCGTTTCGAATTAATTTATGCACTCTCTTCGCTAACAGCAGCCTTGAAGTGCGTAAACCAATAGAAATTGCGTATTTAAGATTAACGATCAAAATTGTATAGTATTTACGACTAGGTCAAGTAATACTTCACTAGCACCTGCATTTTTAGTTTAAATAAAGTGGAATATTAATGCCATTTTATTAATATTAGCAAGGCATTTTAACATTTATTTTATATGCCTATTAAGAATAATTAAAGCACCTTGCGATTTGCAATATTTTGGATAATATAAACCAGTGTTTTTCAACTGCTGATCTACGGACGAGTGATAATCTTCAAGAAAATTTTGCTGGTGAAAATTTTTTTACTGTCTAGAACGAAATTTAAACTAAAGTTCAACAGCCGATGATTCTATAGTCTAGCGACTGATCTAATAACCCTTAAAAATTTGTTACTTATTGTTTTATATCCAATAGCCTCACATATTCTATACTTAAAGCGAAATTACGCCTAATTGCAAAAATCTTACTGTTTTAACAATAAAAACCCTATCTTATTAAACAATTTGAAATCGACATGAATTTGGAGGTATAAATGCATCACAACTGACAAAAAAGCAATAAATCTTCGATACAACTCCAACCACACCACCGTTGGACATTTCATGTGGTTGCTACAAAACAAATTTTATATATTTTTTTTTACTCAAAAATCCATTTAAGCATGACAAGAGTAACTTGTGTTACATATCTTGTCAATTTTTAATGTAACTAAAAAAATCGACATAAAATTAACTTCGTTAGATCAAAATACATGCTGGTACTAAAAAGTGGTGATTTTTGCGCATACGTAATATTTTTATTATAATTATTTTAGTTTAATACTCATCACGTGCTTTACCGGTGCCGTCAAGTAAAGTTTGGGGCTCTTAAATGTAAATATAAAAAGATGTAACATATTTAAGAAAAGTAGAAATTCTAAAAACTAATTTCAGCACTAAAATTATTAGAAAATTTAGAAAATTAAACATTTTGAATCCTTGAATGAATGTGCGCTTCTCCCACTCGCATCCACCTACCTACAACACGAATGCGATGCGCTATACCGTAGCTTTTTAGACAATTTATAATTATAAATCAAAACATAAAATGAACGAATAATACATTAAATTCAGGAAAACATGTTTAATTCAGATGTACTGACTTTCCCAACAATTTAATCACCAGTTTTTTGAAACATTTACCAGCAACATGAGCTTAACTTTACAAAAAGTATATAAAAAACTGTTTAATTTTCGATGCAACGCCAACCACATGCCGGCCGATACATAGCTATATTTTCGTGCGGTTGCCACAAATTTCATATTTTTGATTCGAAAAGCCAGCCAAGCATGGCAAGCAACCAGCAAACGAGCGAGCGAACGAACGAAGGGAACTTGACCTCAACGTGCGTCGTGCAACGATTAAATGAAACTGAAAAAAAACAACACAAACGAATAAACGCACCGCGGCGATTGCATAATATGCAAGGCAAAAAAAACGCGCAGGTAAACAATCGGTTTTACTTTCATCGATGTAGTGACGTCCTCGTCGTCGCATCTCGTTCTCACATGTGCGCGCGTTTAATTTATGAATAAGAGAATGAAAAAAAAATAACGGCAGAGAGGATCGTGATGGGCTGTAAAATAACTTTCTACCTGCACACACAGGCATATATATAGTATATATAAGTTGTATTTCCTGGGTTAAAGACCTGCTCGCCATCAGCCACAACGGCAGCAGCGCGACGAGACTAACGCAATTTTTACCCTCGTCCGCGATTTTTCCCCCTATCTACCATATTAACCATATATAGGTAAATAATAATGGGGTAATTGCTAAGGTGTCGCTACAATGAGGGGACGAAGGGGCGCGACATACAGATGTTTAATTTTCTTCTTTAATTTACGATTTTTAGTGTCTCAAATTACTTTTTAGCATCTCCACGTTTCTTAAAATTACAATTTTTGATTGATTATTCTTTGTGTTATTGTGTTGACGATTTTCTATAGATATTTCTTGAATTTTCGGCATTTTCCATCAAAATATTTAAAGATTTTCATTAGAATTGTTAGAAAACGCAGTTCTTCTCGATTTTCAATTAATTGTGATGAAAATTTGAAAAAAAATGCCAAAGATCAATGCAAATTTAAAAAAAAAAACGCAAAAATTTCCCTTGCAACAAAAAACCATCAAGAATACTGATACTCATTAATATTATTGGAGTTTGATTGGATCTGGAATTGAACATATTTCTTAAATTTAGATCGAGTTTGATAAACCACTGATTTAGAGCACTAAAATAACGCCTTCGACAATATTTTTTACCCTCGTGCGCAATTTTACCCCCACACCTACTTACATTAATCATTTTATTAATATTAAAAATTTATAAACAATAATGGAGCGCGATTCCACAAAATCTGCAGCGTGGGCACGTGCGCAATATGCACTTACATACATGTGCAAAATTGCAAAATCATCATCATCGTCGCCAATATATAAATTTCATCAAGTCGAATAATTAACAATACGATTTGCGAATGATTATTCGTCTTTCGTTTGTGATTGTAGGTGGAGGAGAGAAAATGTGCATTTCACTCGCCAACAACGAAAAGATAATCTCGAAACTGATTGATTAATTAGCTTATAATACAGCTTGACAATTTATTTGTAAAACATACGCAATGCTCTCTCATTAATTTACCTCATTCGACGATTAATTAAAATGTAGATATGCAACTATTCGCACACTTGGCTTAACAGCTCTTTTTATTTCAGTATCATTGTGCGTGCGATTGCAACAATGATGAATTATTGTTAGTTAGTTAGTCATTTGCATTTCGGTGGACATGTATTGTAAAAAAAGTGTGTGAAACCGTCATTGTTGTTGCTGCTTTGCATGGTTTTACTCATCGAACAAATGAAATACCACTTTTTATTGATAAGACAATAAATTCATTGATGTTTAGAGTTCATTAATTGGTTTCTAACCTTACAGCGTAATAAAATCTAAAAAAGGCAATAATATTGTAAAATATAAATTTTATATGTCAAAATAAACAATAGATTTATAAAATTCAGCTAAAAGACCAATTTATTTGCATTTTGGTGGATGTGTATTAAAAAAAAAGTGTAAAACCGTAATTGTTGTTGCTGCTTTGCATGGCTTTACTCATCGAATAAATGAAATACCACTTTTTATTGATAAGACAATAAATTCATTGACGTTTAGAGTTCATTAATTGGTTTCTAACCTTACAGCGTAATAAAATTTAAAAAAGGCGATAATATTGTAAAATATAAATTTTATATGTCAAAATAACCAATAGAATCATAAAATTCAGCTAAAAGACCAATTTATTTGCATTTTGATGGATGTGTATTAAAAAAAAAATTTAAACCGTAATTATTGTTGCTGCTTTGCGTTTTACTCATCGAGCAAATGAAATACGATTTTTTTGATGATACGACAATAAATTCATTGATATTTTCTTAATTAATTGATCATTACACTCACTTCTATAAATAAACCACTGAAAAGACGATAGATATAGTTTAAAGCCCAAATTTTCGATAACCTTTAATTCATTAATTAAAGGCGAAAAAACTGCAAATTTATTGCTATCTTTTAATAATACTTCATAAATTCTTATTCATCAATTTGTCACTAACCTTATTTCTTCAAAATAAAATGAGAATTTATCTACTTCTCTTGAAATAGAGGTGATTTCTATAACTGCCATCCCAATTAGAATAACAAAAACTATCAGAGTACGTACTGAAAATACGTAAGGTGGGCTAGAGTAAATTCGTAAATGGGTCAGATTATTAATGCCCTAAATTTAAAGTGCAAATAAAAAATAAAATGAGGAAATAAATACGTGTTGTATTATTATGAAATTATTGGCATAGTTTCTTAGTCATACGTAATTTTCCAGTTTTTACGCTTTATAACATGCGTACCTACTATATTCAGCGTATGAATAATTTTCCAATGTTGCCCCATTGCATAAAAAGATAGATTTCAATGAATTTTAAACGATTTTCTACGAACTGAAATTCAGGGTAGCTACAATTTTGTCTAACTTTTTATAACACTATTAAATTCCAATGTAAATTAGTATTTTGTTCTACTGTGACTTACGAAGTATTAATTTCCCCTTACTTCGATGTCTATTATGTCAAACATTTCAAATATAATTTAAAAATAGTGATTAAAGTCGAACTATACAAAAACATACCAAACTCCAGTCCACACGATCATAATGAGATTTTTAAATTATAGAATACAATATCTTTTTTGTTTTATTAGAAAATCTATTGTTTATATCAATGTTAAGAACTTAAATCGGTAATAACAAAAATATAAAATGTGAAATGAAGGTGCACCTTACAGACATGGAGGTAAATTTTGGTATTTAATGCAAAAAATTGAATAATTTCTCAACCGCCAAATCGACAAAGTTTAAAAACCACTGGCTTATATCAACAATTTGTACTATGATTTAAATTATCAAATATTATTGAAGTTAAATAACAGAAAATGTTTGCATTTACGTTTTGGTGCTGTAATGCATCGATTCACAAACCGTGAACAATTCTTTTTTTTCAATATGTAATTTATTAATTCCTAACCTTACATTTCAATAATTCATAACACACAAACGTATACATTTTTATCGCTACCTTTTGTCTGGTGACAAAATGTTGTTAATAAAAAAAATGAAAGTATTTTTATAAATGTCGTCACTGGTTTTATTGTGCATAATAAAACAGCCAGCCTTTTATTAAGAGTAGTCATCAAAAATGTTATGTTTTTTATGCCTTTATATATTAAATAATAAAAATGTAACTCTACATATGCATTTTTAGCAACGTCAAGCGATTTCCTTTACTACAAGTAAAGAATCATTCATAAAATAAAATTGATAGTACGTAGTTTTACTAATTGGAAATTAAAATATTTTATTTAAAATGTATTGTCTTTAAGAATTTTCACCTTATTACCGGAAATGTTAACATTTTTATTACAATATCATATAATTCTCAAGACTACAATGTCAATTATAAGTGATTTGTGTAACATTTTATTGCTTTCTTCATCTTTAAGGCTAGTTTATAGGAGTAATAAGTACACAAATATATTACTACAATTATAAAAAAAAACGTTTATTTAAAATCCATATGTAATATGTGGATTATTCTAAATTTAAAAAACCAAAATATTTTAGAAGAGCATACAAACAATATATTGAGATGTTATTGCATGTCAACTTTTAGTTTAATAATATTTTATTTTATTTTTATATTATTACTGTGTATCTATTGATTAGTTAAATTATGTCTTATTTTTAATTACTAGATAATATGCGATTGTGACTAAAATAGTATACCTTCTTTGTGTGAACGTTATTATATCTGAGAATTTATTTATTTACAGTGATTTCCAAATATTTGAAAAACGCTACGCCCTTTTTGTATTACCATTTTAGGTTGGCGTAATACAATTGTCTTCAAACTGTATCAACTCAACGAGCTCTTACAGCTACAATAATCTTTTAGTGAACTCATTAGAAATAGAGTGGAGGACGGCACTTTTAGTGGTTGGGATTAAGTCGATTTTTGACACGCATTGCCTAAAATTTAGCTTAATTTGTGTTATCTGCACTCGAATTTCACATTTTGTATTTACTTTATTGCAAGTATGTATAAGATTTTGTAGTGCTATGCCTTTCGCAAAAAAGAGAATGATTCAAAATTTGTCTACCTGTGTCATCTTCATCGTCTAGTAATTGAATTGCACACAAAATTTGAGATTAGACATCAAAGATTCATCAATCGTCCAACATCCTTTCTTTTAAGAAAAATTGGTTAAACATAAATTATGAACAGATAGGTCTACTAAATTATTTTTATGAGACTTCTAATAGTGATATAGAATTCGATCATGATCGACACTTCCAAAACTAGATTCAATATCAACTTCAGAAGCATTATAAAATATAATATTACTTTTGTGGTATGCAAACTTATTTAACACCCAGTATATTATTCATCAATTCACATCCTAACTTTTTACTCAAATTGTATAATTTCTTATTAATATCATTAAAATATCGTAATGTATTAATGCAGCAATGTGAGAAAAACATTTAGGTAATTCGCACTTCCTCATTGATCAATTCCCAACCTCACTCAAATATGTTTAAAATTGCATGTATTTACCATTTTCATGCGGCATGACAAAAATTCCCATTCTTCATCATGCAAATCGCGCGTAAATGTTAATGTCTATATATTAAATAATTGAAATTGCTGAGGTTTTTTAACAAGCATATATCATAAATACGAGACCTAGCAATTCTGTTTCCTTGGCAATTAAACACCGATCTTAATTTTGGTACATCAAACGATGGATACTGTGTAGTACAAAAATTACAATTTTTCGTCTTGCATATCACATAAATGTTTGCTGAGGTTTTTAGCCAACTCGATATTAAAATAGACACTTAGCAATGTCCTCGTCAATTAACAACCGACTGCAATTGCTGCACATCAAACGATGAATGAATGAAAATAATTACGAATATAAACGATTCTTCATCAAATGTTAATATTTATATATCAAATAATTGAAATAACTGAGATTTATTTGTAGTAAATTCGACATATGACAAAATAGATGCCTTACAATCCTTTTTCCCAACATGCCCTTGTCAATTAATTACGATCATAATTTCTGCACATCAAATAATATATATCAATGCACGATCCCATACGCATTATTCAATCTAATTTACGAATATAAACCATTCTTTACATATTATATAGATGAAATAGCTAAGATTTTTTAGCAAATTAGACATTAAAATAGATACCAAGCAAACTTTATTCCCCAACATGTCCTTCTCGCCAATTAAACACATAAAGCGGTGTAACATACATATATGCTGTGCATGATGATGATGTTACTCTAATCTATCAATTTGCGACAAAAAATAATTTACAAATTTAAATCATTCTTCATCAAATATTAATATTAAATAATTTAAATAACTTAGTTTTTTTAGCAAATTCGACATCAAAATAGATGTCCTTCTTGTCAATTATATACCGACCGCAATTTCTGCACATCGAGCGATGGATGCTAATGTTACTCCTGCATCCCACACGTATTATCCAATTATTGGTACAAAAATAATTTACGAATATAATGCATTTTTTATATATTAAGTCATTAAAATCGCTAAAATTTAGCAAATTCGACATTAAAATATATTCCAAGCAATCATTTTCCCAACATGTCCTTGTCGCCAATTAAACACCGACTGTAATTTTGCACATCAAGTGATGTATATATGCGGTGCAAGATGATTATGTTACCTAATCTATCAAATTTTAGGTTTTTTAAGCAAATTCGACATCAAAATAGATGTCCTTCTTGTCAATTAAATATTAACCGCAATTTCTGCAATTCAAGCGATGGATGGTGATGTTACTCCTGCATCCAATCTATCAATTTATGATCCCACACGCATTATCCAATCTATTAGTACAAATAATAATTTACGAATATAAATAGCGCGTACAATAACGAAATTTAGCTCATGCGAGAGATGATATGTAGCGCGAATCAAAGGTCATTGATAAGCGTTGATGGCACTATTACATAAAGTCATATCTCAATATATAAAAAATCGCCAAGAAAAGACACCGCACACTTTCTTCCACCCGAAAAAAAAATGAAAGTGATGGTGTGTAGCGCGAAAAAACAAACAAACAAATAAACAACAACATAAAGTAAAATCGAACAATAATGTTGCACATTAACCTACTGCTCATTATAATTAAGTCAAGGTCTGTGAGCGTATTATGCACATATTTAAAAATATGTATATTTTAACCATTTACATTCGTGCAATATTCCAATAAGAAAAATTGTGAGTGTGTATGTGTCGACGTCGTCGCTGCGACCTACCCCAAGCGCTCCTGCATGAAAATATCGATTTTTTGGGCGATTCATTCAGGACGTTGAGGCCGACGAACGGCACAGAAAAGGGGGCCGATTTTCTAAATCGATCCTTTTCGTCGCCGGTATGTATATCGCTGGGGGAGCGAGAAAGTGTAACGTTTCCGAGAGGGTTGCACAGCTCGCAAATGGCCGCAATATACATACACACAGACCGATTGTGCAACGATATTCACACAAGCCGGTAGCGGACAATTTATTCTATGCGGATGGAGGTACATAGAGGCGGTTAAAGGCACTTACCCATTATTAGATTCGGCGATGAAACAAAACGGCCCAATCACCACACCACTGCGCTGCTTTACCCAAAAAATCGCAATTTCACACCTAACCTCACCACCTTCAGCTACTAAAACATGTTCGCATCCTAGTGATTTTTTCAATGATTTTCACACACAAACTGGACGCGACCGCTATACAAATTTTTATTTCAACTTCGCGGATACGGTGATTCGATCGTACGTCAAAAATCTAGCCGCGGAGAGGAAAAAGATGGGCGAGCCGAAAATATACTACTACACTCGCACCATGCTCAACGTGCATGTAGAGGGAGGCACCGGTCCCAGAACAAACCGGAATTTTGCACCGCAACGTCCCAAACAACGTTCAAATCGCACAAAGTCTTCAGCAACTGTTAGTACAGCATCGATTTGCAATAATTCAGCGCAATTCGATTTTTCGTACATAGAAATTTTTATACGCTACTGTCATCTATTAGGCAATCGCGCAATTTTTAAACCGTCAACATTATCAATGACAATCTGTCACACAATCAACAAATTTTGCACCGCAACGTCCCAATTAATTAAATCGAACACAATCTTCAGCAACTGTTAATACAACATCGATTCGCAAATTGTAATCATTCCATTTTTCACACTAGTCAGCGCAATTTTAAAACTGTCAAATTATCGATGACAATCTGTCATACAATCAACAAATGAAATTAATTCATCATTATCATCATCAATAATCGTTTTATGTGAATTTGTTTTAATAATTTTTGGTACTTTTTAACGTTATTAATGTGACTAAATAGCATGACATCTATGAACGAATAGCTAAATTAAGTTTTTATCGTTATTTTTAAATTTACATAGCATGGTGATATTTACATAAATTTAAATGTTTTTCAACAATGCATGGCGTAGATAATTGAAATTACCTTCAATAAAACTGTGTTTCTACACACTTTTCGGATGCGAATGTAACAAGTTGTCGACGCTTAACGTAAATTTTGCTGATTTGTTAGTTAAATAGCGTTATCAAAAGATTTTGAGCCAGATACCCATATTATGTTCGCGTAGTACTACACACAAAAATCGACAAATACATTATTATTTTTTTTGTTTGGTTCCTCCAGCGCGTACGTAGTTGCTGCAACAAAGACTGGAAAGTTTTCATCCAAAATAGCGCAGTGTTCGGCCGGCGTATAATAAAAACTTCTTGCATATAATTTGTTAAATATTTTAACAGGTGTAAAGTTCAATTAATTCTCCCTATCGTCGTTTTACTTCATCGGTGCAATGCTGAAACATGAAATACAATCAATATACGTAAATAATTAATATTAATTGAATAACCTTATACGTCAAAAATAGTTGTTGCAGAGGCGGATTTGCCATTAGATGGTAGAGATGTTTAACACCTCTGGCTCCAAATACTCAAATAGATTTATTTTTATAATTTAGTGTGTGAACCGTACCTAGGTTCGCTTTACGACTATAAATTTTATACTTTTTTTGAATTTTTTACAGTTTTTGTAGGGATTTTCACGTATTTTCCATCAAACATTGCTTTAAAAATATCGAAAATACAGTAATATGATGATTTGTAACAGTATCTTTCAATATTTTGAGAATCTTTATTATGTTTTTGTTGAATTTGCAAACAAAATTGATGGAAGACAGTAATAATTAAAATCGCGTAAAAAGCATAATCAAGGAAAACAAAATCTGCTATAGTATACTTTTTTCCTCAATTTTTGTTACGTTTAAACAATATTCGCGCACTTTTCAACACAAATTGTTAAAATTCTTAAAATATGGCTCTAACAACTATAGTAATTCCCATATTTTGACGATTTTAACCATTTTTTATGCAATTTTACTACAAAATTTATAGAATACACAGTTAATCAGTAAAATCGTTCAAAATGTTTAGTAATATGAATCTGAAAGATGTAATAAACCTTAACCTAAACATTTTTAAAAAGCGATTTCCACATGTATTGCATAAAAAATCGTTAAATTGATATTTTTTAAAAACATTTATGCTTAAGTAAATTCCAAAAGTGTAAAAATTGCAGAACCATAGATTATGATATTTACCAATTCAAAATTGACAGCAGTAATCTGCAAAATCATGGATGAAATCAAGAAAAAATGCGAAAATTTATTCAATTTGAGAGTGCTTTTTATCAAATATCGTTAAATTGATGCCTTTCCTAACAATTTTCGGAGATACAATAACAATTAACTCGAAATTGAAATTAAAAGTATGCTTTGATACTTTTAGTTTTTTAAACTATCAAACATGCAAGAAAAGTGTAAAGGATTCTTAAGCATGAGAAAAAATATCGAAATTCAGAATTTTGTTGGTCGTTAATCAAAAGATCGTAAAGTAAGGAGTATTTGTATGTTACCATTTCATATAGATAGACCTAAACTTAGTGATACTTCAGGCCCCCTTTTAAGGCTAAATCCGCCACTGACTCGTAGTATGATTGATGTGGCTAACAAAAAAATACAGTTTCATGTTATTTTTACTTTGAACGCTTTATTATTCTATAATTCTTTTTTTATAACACGCTGTGTTAACAATATATAATATACTCAATATATCGTAATTAATAAAATTCTACAACTTTCTTTCATCTCATAACTATTCAAAATTTGCTTCTTTTTTACTCTTTTAATGAATTTAATAATTTATTTGACAATGCGGAAAAACAATTTCCTAGTAAGTAATATAAACAAGTGATATTCATTTTTATTTTTCTTCATTCGATTTGTTTCAATCACTACACCTGCAATTTGCTCATTTAAGTTGAATAATAATTATAATAATAATAATAATAATAAATTTATGATTTTTGTAGGGGTAGGGAGAGTGCAAGCAAAAATATCTACATTCAGCATTTAACAAGAAAAATATGAATAATAATAATAATAATAATAATAATATACGCTTATATAAATCAATCCATAACAAAATAAATTAATTTTGCAAATATATATATATATAAAAAACAATAATCAATTAAATATAACAACTCAGTTAATTAACTATACAAAAAATCTTTGACATATATTAAATTTCTTGTTTCTCTTTTTTTATTTCGTTTTTAAAAAAAATATATATTATTCTGAAAAACACTAATTAGAGTGCTGTTTTATTTATATTTTTATTTTGGAGAATAATGCATTATTAAAAAACGATGTGAAAGACACTTTACTTTTTTTTTAGTTAAAGACGCTCGTCTCGAACAACAAGGAAAATTTACGCGCGCTCTTTTATTTATTATAATTGTAATAATAATAATCATCATAATAATTTCCAAACAGGAATTTGGCAACCACAGCTAATAATCCATTTGTAAACTCGAAAAATATATATATATGTTATCATCATAAATTGTTTGCCAAATTCGCTGCATTAATGCAATTAATTGGCAGCTAATAGTGTTTTTCGTTTCATTTTTAGTATGTATTATATTTTTTTTTAGTTTTTTGAATATTTATTTAAATTTAATAATAGCACACACACAGTTTTTCATTTTATTATTTTTTTTAGTTTTTTGTTTTGTACTATAGACTTCCTAACAAACTAATTCATTACAGAATTTCAATAAAAAATAAATTGATCTGGAATCATCTAATGGAAAATCTATCTCAATTATTTGTTTGTTTACACGCACACACATAATTCATTGTAGTTTAGTGTTTAGAAAGTAGATTGATTTAAAATACAAATTTTAATGGATGGGGAGGGATGGATGCAATATTGTGAAGAAATATAAACTCATTTTAAATCGCAATCTACTGTAGGTATTATTATATTTTAATTAATTTTATATATTTAGATTATATTGTGATGAGGTAGATGAAAATATTCACTGCGATAATTGAGATAAATCAAACCATATGTTATTAAGCATAACTAAAACGTACGAAGAATAGTGTTGTAAATATCGTAGTTTTTTTTTAAGATTATATTTTTTATTTTTTTCTTAAACAGTTATTTATTTAAAGCTGCCTTTGTGATCTGCATTTGAAATTCGCTCCGATTAATTTCATTATTTGATTAAAATTAGTAAATCTAGTATTCACAATTTGTTTTTTTAAGAGAAGAGAAATGAATTGCTACTAAAAAATCATCATCATCTGCCTTTGTTGTTGTTGTTTGTTGTTGTTGTTTTTAAGCTCTATATAATTAATAACGTTATACTACCGTGCGTGGTGAGGCACGTGTTTGAGTTTTCGTTATTCATCATCCGTATCACCTTCACTGGAATAATCTTGGATGGGGATCGGTCGGACGAATGGCGCCGATGTCATTTGCCTGAAACCGCACTTGCTCTACATTCCAACAACTAACTAATTTGCAAAACAAACAACAAATTGCATTGATAAACGCACATTTTTTAGAAAAAAAACGAAAATAAAAATAAACAATACAAGGCCATGTTTTATCGCTATAACATTATTTTTTGAGGCGCATTGCGAATTCCTATAAACCGAACAGATATAATCGACTAAAATACCTCGAGTTTTTTATGTTGCATTTTAATCGAAATACAATATTGCTGATAACGATAGAGGTACGTAAGTTGTGCTAGGCGTACTTACGCTAGTCTTCGATAGTGATTCAACCACTCCTCAACCATTTGAGCAACGAGTAATGGACGTTTATGTAGAAGTTGTTGAGCGACCAGGATACCACCTTCAGTCTCACACACGTCCAACCATTGCCGTAAAATCGTCTCTTCGCGTCCCAACTAACATGAAACAAAATAAGTTTGATTTATATTGCTGTAGATACTCAATGAAACATTAAAAATGATAGAATGGCCCAAAAGATGTTATTATAAAACCTTTGAAATCCCAAATGCAATTAAAGAAGGGTAAATCGGAGTTTCTTAACATTTTTATTCAATAATTTTTATTTATATCCAACCCATCCATAAATAATGGATATATAATTTAATGGCAACATTTCGCAAGTCTTCTAAGAATGATATAAAATCGGAAATCGATTCAAATCAAATACAGTAAATGCTTATTTTCTTTTAGTAGATATTAGGTTAGGTAAAATGGTTAAACATACTTAAAGTTCACCCGATTTGGTTTGTCTTCTTAGAAATTTTATTCCAATATTATTGCTTCTTAAAAACGCGTTATCCGTATTATATTAGGTACTCGAAAACTAAAAACATCTTACAAAAATTATCAACTTGCGGATACCAAGAAGAGAATTTTTGAATTTAGTATAGCTTTGTGATCTTCAAAGTTGGTCCTTTTTTTAGACGTTTTCAGTTTAGCAGATTATTCCTGAATAGGATTATGTGCACTACTATTATGTGAATTTTACAATTGGGCGACATGGGCTATAACCATGAGACTTTAGTTTAAACCGCGATCGCATTTAAGCAATATGCAATATGATTAAGGCAGCCCACCCCTAATAATGAAAATAGTTAATTTAATTAAATTCTCTTGACATATTTACCGCATGCTTAGATACCTGCAAGTGTATTAAAGTCATGTCAGCAGCGGTTTACTCAAAGCAAGCAGCAAGATTCATGCGGGCCGCATTGCATTTTAGACTTTTTTATACCGCAGAAAAGCATCTCAATTCAGAGGTTGCAGCCAGTTTGACATATCTGCGCTGTGTGTTCGATAGTGATGATTTGTTTAAATTCATCGCATATAGTTTTAGGAAGCTATTATAAATCGCGATTTTATGCACAAATAATTTTTCTAATATAACTTAATCTCTAACAAGACTGAAGAATAATAAAAGCGATTCGAAATTGAGTTGCAATTATCGCTGGAGTCTATGGAATTTGGCAAATCTAAAAGTTATGGGCATCTTTACAAATTTTACTATAATCGAATGAAAATTATATTTTTAGTGATAATATTACTTAGGATTTTGTTTAGTTATTTGATAGTGTTAAAAAAGATTAAAGTTTAAAGATATTTCCTTATGTTCGTACCTCAGCTTCGGTGAGAAAATGTATCGGTAGCAGTTTTCTATCTCTATCCATTAAAGGCAAAAACGTGCTTTGCATTTGATCGGCCTGCTGCGTACTAGGTCGCGCATCTAAACGACTGTATGGCTCCAATGGTACGAGAGCTGAAAAGTGTCCTCTAGTATATCCTAAAGCTATCGGTGTACGTATGCAAAAGCTTTGCTCCCACAATAAAGGCAAATAGACACCTGAAAACAACAACAAGTAAAATAGTGTGTGTGTGTTTTATATATTACCGCATCTCGCTTTATTTACCTTCAAATCGGGCATATCCTAAAGCTTCACCACGAAAACTCTTAACATATTTAACGCCGTATATAATAATGGGCCTACGAAGTATGTGAGCAAGCGCAAATACGTGTAATTGCTCTAAGCTAGTACCTGGCTGACTAGCTAACGATAACAAACTACTCCAATCCTCTTCCCACTGACCCTCATCTAACGAATACTGTAGAAAAGACGCATGACTAGCTTCATATTCCTTCCAACGTGGATAGAAACTGCAAGTCAATCGATTAATCAACCATGTAGAAAGATGCAAATATAACAGATATTTCTAATTATGTCTAGAAAATATCGTTTCGCTAAAGAACAGTTCAAACATAGAGCCGTAGTATCATTAACGTCCAACTCACGACGGACTACTTTTAACCCGCTAACCATTGACGGTCCTCGAAAACTTTTTAACCGATCCGCAAAATAATTTAGACATGTTCTAATCAGTAGATTATTATGCCTTTTGTTATTCTTGGATATATTTTATCTAATTTGTCAATTCAATGCATTTTCTAACAAAATTTATTAATTTAAAAAAAAAGCTATTTAAGTGAATTACTCAAAATTTCTAAAACTTACGCAGTTACTAGATAATGTTTGGTTCCGGAGTAAATATCATCTAGGCTATTTCGAATTTTCAATACATCTAATCATCTCTATCCAAAAATGCGAGTTCTTCCGAAAAAAAATTATAAAATGCAGCTTTTGCAATTTATGTAGGGCATGCTCCATATAACCGGACTAAAAGAGGTAAGCCACTTTTTCTTATAACATTCGGAAGGTGAGTTTCTGGTTCTAGGTGCATGCGGAATGTTTATATTATCGTAAATTCGTATCAAAGTCTTGCACGGACGATCCAAAGCCTTCGGGCTCATGGTCGAGTCTGATTTTGAGCTGGGCGATGCTTTTTACGATGAACTACATCCCTAACTACTCGGACAGGGCCGGATAATCATATTTTCCTCTATTCAAGTCTCTGATTTGAATACAATAACTACTATACTCTAATTTATAATCACACCTGGGACTTTCTAAGTCTGCTCGAAGAACAAGTTAGTGAATAGACCAAGTGATTCGTTTAAACCTGAATCAGACACTGAATTTGTTTGAGAATTTCTGTTAATCTCCTATCTGAATTGTCAACAACATTATGATTAATCGTCATGTCTCTCAGCCTTCTTTCTTATAAAAAATTACTACTGAATAATTATTTCTAAATAACAGCCACTCTGTATTTCTATTTGAACTGTCCATTAGCGAATTTCAAATCATAATAATAGACATTCAAAAACCACCCGTTTCATTCGCGTCATCCTATATAAATAAGAAGCCTTTACTTACATATGTCCACCCTGACTTAAACTCTCAGCCAACGCACGCCTTAACGTATTATCACGATCAAACACGCCCCACGTCGCCTGCATCACCGAATCCAGCAGGCAATCGCCGGCGGAACGATTCCACAGCGCGTACAATCGCGAGCCGAGACGTACGGTCAGCTCCAAGCTCCAATTGATCACCGCCGGATCGCTTTCTAGCTGCTCCTGTGCGTCCTTGTCGAGCAGTTCGGTGAAGAGCTGCTCCTGAACGGGACCGGGCAGCTCATCTACTTCTACAAAATAGAATATAAGCAAATAATCATTAAAATTTGCAAACCAAACTAAATGTATATTAGAGGAGGTTTTGGATATATGGCATTTTCAGTTTAAGCACACACAAGTCCATAATTCCACAAAACATCTGGGTAATATTGTTGGGGGCAAAGTGACGATTTCGGTTCGAGTTTTGTTGTTTGAGGCGTGATGTATAATGTAAATAAAGATTGATATCGATTACATTCGAATCTCAATATACTATTTAGCAATTGGAGAAGGTTGCCACTTAAGGGTTGAAGCACCATATCATATTTTGTTTACATTATATATCGCACGCCTGCTTGACATAATTCTTTCCCACTTCTCTGTCCCCGAAAACGGAAATTTCCCCCCTGGTCTAAAAGATCCCATTTCTTTGCTAGTTTTCCCTTCCAAAAGATTATAATTTGCTGGTAGCACGTTGTTTATGAAAATCAACAATCTCAAGAATTGCGAATGCAGAAAAACGTATAACAAAAGAAAATCATACAAACAAAAACGAGACGGATTGAGAAACGTTAGATGTATAGCATATATCCAAAATTCCTTCCAATATAAAATCATTCCGATTTCTTTTGGTTACAGCTACGTATATTTACCTGCTGGCAGGGCGAAGGTAGGTAGCTCGGTAACAAAGTTGCAAGCGAAATTGCCTTTACGTTGTCGAATCGTCGTGGCAAAGTGTCGGCGAATATCAGCTGCCAGATCCGGCGCCACATAACTCGGAACACGTTTCACACCCGAACCGGAACCTTCAATCTGTGATAATAGTATCGCTAACAAGTCTTCTCTTTGAAATCTGCAATCAAATAATTAATAATCAATTAAATACACCACAAGTAAATATCAAATCTAGAATTTTCTGACGCTGACTATTAGAATTAGTACTTAATGTGTCTACGTTTTAAAATTTTAATGTCACTTATAATAAAATAGTTTATTTGCCAGCTCTTAGTGAGACATGACATGAAAACATATAGTAAAAACATAAGGTTTGATTAATGAAGGCCTTCAATCCAATAAATCTAATAATGTCGTAGAACATATGTTTAAGTTGAACCATACATTTACAGTTGATAATTTTTCCATTTCACATATTTGTGAGAAAGGAGAGAAGCTTTGAAAATTAAAAGAGCGCTCAATTCAGGCAACAAGTTAATGAATGAGTAAAAAGATGTCAGCAACTCGCCTTTCATGTTTTAATTTAGATATAAATTGTAGTTTAAGGTATCTTTACTTCTGTCCTGATGATGACTTAACAGTCGAAACGCGTTGATATTTAACAAATTTAATTTTGTGACACCTATTTTGTGTTTTTACTTTATAATGTTACTTATATTTATTTGCACCTTTGAATTGTTATTAACGTCTTGTTACATTTTAACATTTTATTTAACTCTGGAAATAAGTAGAAAATATGCTTGAATAGAGAGCTAATAAAAATATTGCTGTTTTGCGTTCTTAAAAAATCGGTTATTAAAGCACGACAAAATTCTACATCCAATGCAAATGTTCAATGTAACATTCAAAAATGAATATATACCTAATAGCTAAGTGTACTAATGTATGTCCCACATCGAACGCCGATGATCTATTCAAGATTGCCACTTCCGATGCGGTTAAGGTACGTGCTGGATCGCCACCGGATGACAGGTAAGCCTCGACCGGATTCGGATCGCCCTCGATGATGCCGATGCACGCGTTCAGCCAATTCCAATCAGCCTGCCGACGGAGATGGCGTAACTTTCTCTCGTACTCGCAGTTGTTCGGACTTTGCGAGATTGATGATTCTAAAAACAAACACATGTGCATGAAATATATTATATTGCAACTTTACTACGAACGTTGCCAAATATACCTTTTATATAACAACAACCTTACGTTATTATTGTCTCAAACAATTTACACATTTCTGTCATTTAAGAGGTTATAAAACATATGAATTAATTGAACCAACACTTACTTAAAATAAATAAATTTGTATGGTATTTATAACCTCAAAAATGTTGTAAATGTCATAATGAAAAAAATAAATAAATTTTGCACGACAAAAAACAGATGAAAACAACGACAAATTCTTACCCATAATGATTGGGCTGCTTCGTATTCGATCATCCTTCGCACTGGCATCATTCTCTTTATCGGGCGATGGTAGAATAAGACTAGAAGCTTGCGAACGTAGCGAATTATTCTGTTTATTACCACACATTGCACATTTCGTTGCCTTCGGCCAATTCTCATAAGTACACACCTAGAAAACAATCAGAAAATAACTTAATTCAACTTGATGTTGTTTAGTTAGTTACATAACACTGCCATTTAAGTTCCTTCGTTCGTCGACTGTTTTCCAAGTTGGTGACCATCGCCGGCGGACTATTGTTGCGCGATCGCGACGACAAACTTTGCGCATTCTCCGCCTGCTGCTGTGAGATCTTCAACGGCTGAATGTGTTCGTGCAGATTGTTGGCGGCGACCGATTGTGAGGTGCCGCATTGTATGCACACCTTATCCTTGGTCGCATTCAGATACGTGCACGCCTCGCACGACCACTTATTCAGGAACTTGCTGTCGGTGGAGCCGGTGGCCGTATTGTGGCTCTCGTTATCGTAGAGACCGAATATGTCCTCGCTCTGGAAGGGTCGTGGGCCGCGACACATCGTACATTTGATTGCCGATGGAAAATTCTCGTATGTGCAATAATCACAAATCCATTTCGCTTCCGACGGCGTTTTCTCGCTCATAATTGTAATGGAAAATTACGTTTATGAAATTTTAATAAAAGAAAAGCTTCTATATTGTTACTTTCTTTGTTGTTTTGTTTTGTTTTTGTTTTTTGGAATTTGTTTATTAACGATTATTATCTTGTTAATGTCATGAATAGATCATTTTTCCTATTTGATTTTTGTAGGGAGGCGTACGATGCGAATTTTTCTTGTTTTTTGATTGTTTGGTGTGGATTGTATGGAGAATTAAACGTTCAATCTTCTATTAATCATAGCTAAAACAAAACTACAATGTTTCATATTAGTCACAATGCACATTCAATATATCGGAATCGATTTGGTTGCACATAACAATTTCACACATTTTTGGCAATGATAAAATTATTGCTAAAAACTGTTGGCAGGTTACAATCAACTATATCGTATGTGAGGTGAAATTGAAGTCATTTACGCTCAATGGCAATGTCAAGATTGTAAATTACCATATGTAGAAAGTTAATTAGTGAATTGATGAAATTGATTTAGTAGCGTGTTACTGATGTCTGGCTTATTGTTTTGGTCTTTTTGTTGGTGCAAATATTCTATCCTCTCACCTTCAAAAATAGGGTCAAAATAATGTTATTGTAGTAAAAGGCACAATGAGTAATGTTATGTGTAAATATTAAAACAAATAATTTAGATACCATTGGTACGTTAATCGATACGCCAGTTGTCGAAAAACGTTTCTATTTTAGCTAAAAACGTCAAAAAATTTTAATAATTTTGATAATGTTTGTCACCTGTCACTGTCAAGCTGACATTTTTGTTTTTTCGTACACAAACTGAAAGCGTCGCTAACTTCACCTTAATGCATTCGACCTACCCCTGCAGAAAATTTACTGCACGAACGTACACGAACTCATATACCGAATTGTGATGTTCATGCAATAAACAAAATAACAACGCTTATCTTTGCATTACAACACAAAATAGAAATTTCGATGATAAGAATATTCATTAATTAACACTATACTAACTTACAGGCTGTTAAATTTGATGAAATTTAATAAAAAATAGAGCGTGTTGATAAAACGTGCGCTGTAACAAACACGCGGTATAAATCAATCGTGAACTTTCGTATCTATAAATCGAATTTAGTTTTTAATTATTTATAAGTTAATACAATTTAAATTTATTGGCAAATTAAAATAAATGTAATTTCTTAGATATTTTAAGTAAATAATTAACTAGAAATATTATTTTAATATTGATATGATAGTTGCGCTATTTTCCACCAGACTTATGTAATTTAAAAGTTGGCACTACGTAATCACAAGTAATCACAAGCTGTGGAAACGGTTATTTTTCGAAAAATCATATGCTCAATATCCGTTAGTCGTATTAGATGTAGTTTAGGTTAATTTATTTAAAATATAATGGAAGGTAGTAAATCTAGTGATCACTCAACGCCTTCAAGACGATTTGTCAGTAGTGTGCATGAACGTTTCTCCATTAATAACATTGGTGCGGAGAGATTTTCACATTTACGTACTCCACCATCCAGGTTAGGCAAGATTAAGAATCCGTTCGATTCCCTGCTGTACGATAAATTGCACACGCATTTTTCAAGGTAATAAATTTTATTTATTAAATTTAATGTGGAGTTTAATTGATTGGCGATCTAGTCCGAACTTTTTCAAGCCAAGCACGCCGAAATGCGAAGACTTTTCATGGACGATCGAGGAGCTGTCGAATTTGAATCCAGCTGTAATCGACGAAGAGGTGGCCGATCAGTACGAAGTCAACGAAGGCGATGCCGTATTGGAGTCGTTCGTCCAATCGAAAATCGATCGATTCTTTAGCATGAGTGAAATTATTCCTAGCCCATTTACGCAAACCAAACAGACGCAAAGACTGATTAAAGATTCGCCATCGTCACTAACCTCATTCTCCCCCGATACCAAACCGATGGCGGTTGATAACACGTGCCAAACTACTCTAACTCTACCGCCCGTTCTGCCAAAAGCCGTTGAAGAAATTCTTGCACCGTATTTCACCTACACCTGCAACCAGCAGGGCGGTGAGCTAGCGCAAGGCGGCTCGCTCTATCGACAACTGTTTGAGGATGAGGCGCAGCATGATGACGAGCATGATGAAATCGAGGAGGAATCGCCGCATGCCATTGATCTCGTCTTATCGCCGATGAATCCGCCGAGCGTTGCACGTGGATACAATCAACGATTCTCGCATTCAATGACGCCGGAGTATGATGGTTTAAAAGACTGTACGCTATCACCTGTTGGAGATAAGGCGAAAGAGGCTTCAAGTTCCGTCAGACTGAATTTTTCTAGTCATATGAGTATTGATATGTCCTACAATGTGCCTGATAACTCAAGATTGTCGCATAATAAAAGTGGTAAGTACTTTTAATACATTCAATTTTTATTTTATACTTTAATTAATTTCAAAAGTTACAAACTCTTAAAAGGTAAAACAATATAATTTTTAAAAATTTTGTACATTGGACTGTGATTTATAGTAAAGAATATATTTTTTTATATTTATATTTTTCACGGGTCCTGCACAGAAACGAATCAGCTCTATATTTTTACGACATTAGAAACTGGATAACTTAACAAATATGATTTTCAGCTATTTAATTTCTATAAAGGCTATTTTTAGTAAAGTAAATTATGTAAATAAATTTAATAGCTGGCTGCTTTTGCACCTGGAAATGTTTATTATACAGTAAAAAATGATTGTTGAATGAAAAGTATTCATGAATAGAAAAAAAAGGTTTTGTAAAAAAAAACTAAGAAAGAGGAATACAAATATCTCTATATGCATTAATTTTTCATTGCAAAACAAAGTCCCTAAAGTTATTAGGTAAAGTTCTAATCAGCCAAATCTAATTTTATTGGTTTTTAATATTATTTTCAGTTTTGTTTAAAATATAGTGCAAAGAAAATTATTTGAAAACTAAAACCAATCAGTCAATGCTTTTAAAACGGAAAACTGTAGTTTTTTAAATACGAAATGATACTTTGCGCAGTTATTATATTTTTTTTGGTTGATAAGCAACATTAATAATGTCTGAATTTATTCATTTATTTCCCATTATTTTGAACATTGAATGTTAAACCAAAAAGATAAACTCTATTACTGATTTAAATCTCTGGATTTTAAACTATTTTAGAAAGAAATATTTACTTATTTTAGTTGCAAGGCATAAATATTTTTGTTACTTATCCTGCTATAGTCAGACTTTCCTTTTTCTATAAAGTTACTTGGGTAGCATAGGGGGTGTTAATGCTTGTTTGGCTTGAGGTTTTTATAAAAGAAAGAGGCGTTTGTCGCATAATATATATGTTACATCAAAAGACGTTACAAGACATTGGGGTGTCACCTTACGACAGTAGTAAAGAAAGGGTTAAAAGTTCTTACCGTGCCGTTTTCTGCTATATCTAACCCTAGCCATTGAGGAGGGTTGTTGGCAAAATGGTGCTGTCTCGAGAACTGGCTCCAATAACACTCATTAACGTCATAATATCCGCGTAAATCAATACAATTGCCTTGTTTATTGTACCAATTGATATAGTCGTCGAAAAGTAACTCTTACGGCTCGGGTCATAAAAAAATAGGCTGTTCGTTTTTTTAGGAATTGCTGTATGTGTAAGATGAAAAGAGAAAAACATTTTTTGGTCTGAAATACAATTCCGATTTTATGGCCTAAGCTGAAAAAGTCACTTTTTATTCACTAAAAGCTGGGGCCATAAACATGAGCCAACCTCTTCGAGCCGCAAGCGTTACCTTTCGCCGATTATGGAACTTTTTTTGACCACCATAAAAATGAAAGTTGATTGTCTCATTATTATGACGGGCCATTTTGTAACATTTAATTGTGTTATATACTTCTATTGCTTTAAAAATGTAACAAATTTATTTCAAGTATAGTCAAACCTCAAAAAAGTGATCCGCATGAAAAAGTTGAAATGATAGGTTCCACAGTAGGAAAACATTTTTAACAATGATCTTTTATTTATTTTAACTGCAATTCTAATGAAGACAATCTAATGTCTAAATCTAAATGTATACGTCCACATAACAAAACAAATTTGTTAAATTACATTTCTGTTTTTATGAATTAATCTCGACCAATAACTTAAAAATGATTTTTTTTATATAATAATTTATATTTTAATTTTTAGTTACATGGAAGCTTGCAAATGATTGTCAAATTATGTAAAACAGATACATGAAGTCGCATAGTTGTTTGGATTTTTTTACACTGGTGTTTTTAAAAAATATGTTAATTATTAATAATATTCACATAGAAACATTATACAATTTTAAAACTGATTTTTTATAAAAGTTGAAAACGTAAAAATGTAAAAAGCTGTAAAAAAGTCTTGTAAAACTTTTTCTTTGCAGTGAATGATGAATCAATGAATGTAAATGAAGGAACGGTGAACTGTAATGACGATTTCAACGACGATACGCGTAGCATCGGCGATGAGATGGACGTATCGAATTCCAACACGCCAAAAAAGCGTATATTCAGCAGTCAACGGAAGAAATTGTCTAACAGTTTTGAAGCGGATGAGGATATCGAAAACGATTACTTCAGAAACGAGAAGGATTCTGGATATCAAGGTGGCCATTCGTCGTCGGAGGAGATATTCTACAGTTCAAGTCTGATTGCATCCACCCCCACCAAGCGAAAGTAATTTTACTATTTTCTTTGTTTGTTCGTCTTTTTTAAAAGTGCAATTAATTTAATTACGAAGCTGCGTTAAATATTATAAATTGACTCTTCTGATCACTGCAGGGTAAATACATAATATGTAATTTGACATACTATATTCATTATATCGAATAAATTAGATTTTCTTAAAAATGAAATTCAATTGCCATATAGGTTGTAAATTTGATATGTATAGCTAAACATTTCGTAATGTTGTTTTGCGAATTTAAATTCGCATTTATGAAAACAATTGTTAAACGCGCATCAAAATCACTTTAACGTACTCCTCCAACACAACTACCTACTTCAGATAACAGGCTAGAGCTTGCTAACTTGCCATCGGATTTACCTTAATTGGCATATCAGTAAGATTAGCAATTCACATGTAATCACCCCCAATTAATCGAAAGCAATTATATTTTTTTGTCTTTATTTAAAGTGCAATTTATTTCTTTATTAAACTGCATTAACATATTGTAAATTGACTCGTCTGAAAAAACATGTAATCTGATAATGACATTTTGTACACAAAAAATGAAAATAAAGTCTTCTTATTTATAAAAATTAAAAACATTCCATAACGTTATTACACTTATTCACATCTATGAACTTTACATTCGTATTCATACTATTCAAAAAGGTAGTTCCAGCAAACGTGGCGGGCTTAACTTAAGTTTTGCATACAATAGAGAGGGTGCAATAACACTTATTGCAAAATTTCAAAAAAAAAATTGATAGCACACAGGTAATCAAAAAGATTTTAAAGCTTAATAATGTCTGGCTTTAAGACGGTATATCACCTTTTCTCTCTTTCACTACCATTCTCCCAAGTCTCAAAACCATTTTGACTACCTGAGTGCTATAAATTATTTTTTGTAATTTTGCAATACGTGTTATTGCACCCTCTCTATTGTATGCAAACCTTGAATGACAGTCAAGTCCGCCACATTTGCTGGAACAGACCATACTTGCGAACTTCCTTCGGATTTAACGTAAGTGGCGGCACACTCTTTTGCAAATCTAATTCCATCCATCACAACTATTCGAAGCAAACGAATCATAAAAACACTTCAAAAACGCATTTTTAGAATCGAAGTTAGTATCTTTCATTGTCTGAAAATTAGTGCTTCGAAGTGTCAATTTCAGCTTTAAAAAAAGTTGGCTGTTAACTGTCGAATACGGTGGTTCTTCAGAATCTTGTTTATGTTGAGAACCTTATCACATGATACGTTGTCATGGTCCAGAAACAGCACTTCTTTCGTCGAGTTGTTTCACACATCGCACAATGTTGAAATAATGTTCTTTATCTATCCTCTGAGTTTTTTCCGATTGCACGAATGATATTAACTTTGGTCGAAAGCATTGATGGCCGGCTAGAACGAGGCAAATCGGACAAATCACCACTGCACCTTGGTCGCTTCTGAATGCATGGTACCAATTCCTGATACTTACTTGACAGGATGTATTTATGGTCTACCGTAAAGTTCTGCCCGTTTATAGTATGCAACAAAAATATTTTTCTCTTTTATCTTTATTAATATTTATTTTACACTGTAATGTTTATCCCTATTTAAAACCTCTTGCAAGCAATTTAAAAATGTAATTTATGGGTTCCCGACCCACTGCGTCTTTAAGTTAAACACTTTAAATAAAAGTTTGCAATTAAAAAAAAATTGGTTCGCAATAATGTACATATATAGATAGTATTAATTTTTGTTTGAAAAATTTGTATTTACTGATTTATTACTCTCGTTTTATTTCTCAAACGGACAGAAGCTTCCGGTAGACCTAATATTAAACTGCTTTAAGGTATAAAATTAGCTCTTTTGCAAAATTATTATGTAATTACATTAATATTGACATATTATACAGGATTAAATTCAAAATAAAACTTTTTTTCTTAAAAATTAAATCAAATTAACAACCAGATTGTAAACTTAAAATAGCTAAACATTTCGTAATGTTACTACACGCATTCAAATTCGAATTGATGCCCAGCTGATAGACGCGCATTAAGATCACTTTAGCGTACTCCTGCATCACAACGATCAACTCCGGCAAACGGTCCAATATCGAATTTACCACATCCGCATTCTTACTGTTTAAGCCGGCTAGAATGGCAGGCAGCGCTTGCGAACTCGCTTTCGGATTGTACTTTAAGTAGCGCACCACCAAGTTCAACGATGTCTTTCTCACCTGACTGTTGCACGAGGTGGTACAATTAAAAATGTGTTCGGAGATGTCGTCTAGCAGTTGAGGTCGTTTCGATGTTAGATGTTCGATCTCTTGTAGCGAGCCGAGTGGATCTGGCGAGAGGATGCCGATGACGAGCGAATGCCAGTTTTGCGGGAAGGGCGCTTGCGTTGGCGGTATCGGAGCGCCCACCAAGAGTTGCTCGGTTGCGTTTTGTTGATCCGGAATTGGGAGTGAAACACTCGATAGTAATGGGCGTATACATGGATGTGTCATCTCCAAATCACTACAAAAAAATGGTTTTTAATTTTGTAGAAATATGTTTGCTAATTAATTAACTTACTTTAGTACAAACGCGTATTTTTGCAAATACTTCAACGACATCTGCAAATCTTTCATCATCCAGTTTTGCAAGAACGTCACTAATCGATTAATTAAATTACTCAAATCCTTTAAGTGTCCGTGATACTTGAGCAGATCCATAAACGAATCGAGTATGGAACAAAGCGTCGTCGATTGATTGAAAATCATCGGCTGTAGCAGTTGGAGTAGGCCGAGAACCTGCCCGAAAAGCATAAAATGTCCTCGACTTCGCAGCACGTTCCATTCGTACTGCGAACGGCCACGCAACGATCCGGCCAGCATCGGTAGTTGCCGCAGCACTAAATGTGGATGCGTCGATGTTAGCTTACGCGCGCACAATTCCAGCTCCTGGCTCTTGCGGTTCCACTCCTTGATTTTTGAAATGGCTGTAAGGGCGCTTAAAATCGTATGCGAGATAATATCGGTGATGCTATTCGCTGCGGTCGAGAACGAAAAGTTTGCGATGTGTTTCACATTTAAGTATTTTCCTAATTTTGGAAGATTCATGTAGAGCAGCAGCAACAGTTTTTTCGCTTTATCGTTTTTGAGCGATAGATGTAGCAGTTTCTTAACGAACGTTTCGGAAGCACCCTCCTGCGAATTGATGATCAACACCAAACGCTTTTCCATCGATTTTTCCCATTGCTCCACGGCGCTGGCTTCTTCCAAAATGTAATTTACAACAACATTCACCTAAAGAACATTAATTTATTTGTCAGTTTGTTTGTCATCATGTGGTGAACCATGATATTAATAAAAGATAGTGCAATCAATTTTTAGTGAGGCCGGAATACGAACATTCGTTTATCTCAAATATAATGTAAAGGGTAAGCAAATCAGTAATGTATATGTATGTAAACATATAACATATGTTCAAAATATTCATTGAAAAGTCAAGATTCGCCCAAACAATGCATCTTGTGTGTGGAGATATCTCATCAAGCGTCGAGTAAGAAAGTTCTGGTAGGTAGTGGGGTACTTAAAAAGGTGGTCGAGCTTAAGACAGCGTTGGAGTGTCGAAAGTTTATTGCGTTGCCTTAAGACAAAGCACATCTCTAACTATCCTACCAGAACTTTCTTGATTGATGATTAATGCCTCACTAGGTGCACAGTCTGAGCCTATCTAGCAAATCACGTGCCCCCGTTTCAAGCGTCTTTCTGTTTAAGACCGTCAACATGATACGATATTCATCTAACTGATATATGTCGCTCAGGATAAACCAATCACCTAAGATAGGAATTCGCTAATCATGTGATCAAAATAATCAAAAGCCAGTTCTTGTGGACAAGTGAATATTCACCAAAATGATAAATCGCATGGAGTGGCCTTTAGTCCAACATAGTGAACATATTAGCTTAGCCCTAGACTGTTAGTTAAGCGCATTTTACATTTGGTAGGCCTTACAATCTTTTTATTTGTTATCGACTTAGAAAATTAGAGCGAATTTTTTGATGAAGCAATTCCCTATGATAGTAAATTCAAATTATTGCCTCTTCGTCTTGAGAGATCCTTTACTTCCCTTGAATTTTGCGTGTCACCTATTTATTTTCGTTTTCTAATCTAATTTAGTGTTTCCCTTACTATAATTCTTTAAGTTGACAACGCGTTAACATCAAATAAAAATACTGTAAGCTCCCCGAAGGGTAATTTATTATTAACTTATTTCTAACAAATTTATTTTTCGCCAAAAAATTCCCATTTACTTCTTACCTGATACGTTGTGAGATGCAAAACATCCTCGGGCTTATAGTGCTTCGGAATTGCCTTGTCGCGCCCCTGCCATAAACGCGGTGATTGTGTGAGCGCTGCGAGAAAATCAAGCACTGAAATCGGACAGTGTTTGCTTACGTTCTCCTCAATCAGCAAATATTCTACGACCGCATTGATCGTTTTCCAGCTGGCGCGTTGTAGTACAGTTGATATTAGCAGCGGTCGGAACGGCAGTTGCTTCCGTGCAAATAATAATTCCATCTGAAAATGATGTATTTGCAATATGTATAACATTTATTAAATGGTTAAATAATTACTTGATGTTTATTCTTTTCGGTTTTTGCCATTTCCAATTCGATGCTTGTCAGCCAATCAATCAGCAAGCCTGTTTTCTCCGCTTCGTTATTGTCGAGCAGTAGCTGTCCTAATTTCGAACCGATCGCTTCTGGATTTTCAAATAATAAATCCGATTTTGTCTGCTTTGTCTTTATTGGAACTTCCAATGACGTTGACGAAGTATCCATCTTGCACGAATCTTCGTATTCTCGCAAAAATTCCTTAACGATTACTTGCAAATGATGCTTATCGGGAATAATACTGAGCAAATGATTTGCTAGCGATACTGTTTTGTCTGACGTTTGTTTTTTGTTGAATAGTAGACGGAAAAGCATCAATCCGGCGCTTTCACGATTAATTACGAAGTTTGAGAGCATGCTTGGTGCTATTTGCATCATGTAATCGCAAACGGATACTGTATTGGTTTGAGAAATCGTTACCATCTAAAAGTTAAAAAAGCATGACACAATGTGGATGTTTTATACTACAGAACTTCACTTTTATTATATGTATTTTTTCAACAACTGTAGTTTCGGTGTTAACCATTTTCAAGCTTACAAGTCGATAGATGATTCTTTGAAGATGTACAAGTATGTATTATAAAGTTGTTTCCATTATAATTTAAATTGATTGGATATAATGCTATTTCCCCCATGAGTAGCATGATTCTTAAACTCAACATTTCTTCCATTGCTGTATCTCTATATTGTTTTATGATATTTGCTTCAAAGGGTTCCGCCCATAATTTGTGTGTGGGAAATGCAAATTGCTCAATCACACTTTCTTCAATTGTGATGCATATGAGGGCCAATAAAAATTATTAAGTACCCGTTTCATCTATATAAGTTTCGGTTTATTGCCTTTTAGCGTCTTTAAATTATAAATATTATTATATGTCGTAACTTCTTTGACAATTTCGTTTTCAATTTGGACATAGTGAAAACTGTTCCAAGTACCCTCTTTAGACGCGTATGTAAAGAAGGAAAAAAAGATCTTAAATAAACTGAAGGCAGTAAGCTTGGAAACGATCAACACTGAAACTGTAGTTGCTAAAAAGATCAGTGAATTTCAAGGATTGATCGTCGGTTTCATAAGGCGTTAACCATTGATTGATTAATAAAAACTTGTTTTTTGATTTCAAACTAAATTCATCAGAAAGCTGAATTTGACTTTTTTTACTTCGTATAAATTTGGTATATTGCATAAATTTAAGTACAAATCAATTTAAATAAAGTCTAAAAAAAAATTCTAGAAAGTTATCTGTTCACACTTGGTGCACTACGATACTCATTTAGATAGAAAAAGCAAAACGTAGATTAAATACTAAAAATATGCTGAAAAGCGTTTTGATTTTAACTTTATCAGTCTGTTAAACACACTTTGACAGCGTGCTTATAAAATACGACTTGAATTTAGCAATAACTCTAAGTTGTTAACAAAAAAACTCTGGATAGTGATTCACAATAAAATACTTATTCATTGTCTTCCCTACACTGGTGTTTGTACCTGTCGGTCATCGTCAGGATATCAATTATATGTTGAGAATCGTTGCAAAGAGTATTTTTGTATCACAACTGTTAAACTGATTCATCAAGAGTCTGCAACAACTATAAGCTTTATAAAACCGGCCATAGGAATCATAAATCAGAAAGATCATCCGTATAAATTAGCTAAATTAACCAATCAAATGACCTCATATACATAGTACATACCTTGCAAACGTTGCTAATCTCCTTCGTCACGTTCGCCACATTGACATCAAAAATTCGACTCAAAGCTTGATACATCTCCTGGCTATTCATATCATTGCATCGCTTTTCACTTACAATCGGTAGATTCGGTTTGCCTTCAATCGATATATTAATATCGTCACCACCAGGAGGAAGTATTTGCATTTCTAAAGCCTTGACAAAAATTTCGCCACCGGTTGCACCACGACGATTTTGCACTTCGACCAGCTGTATCATATAGTTCTTATCCAAAACGGAATCGATTACCAGCTTTGGATCGGTGACAGAAACGCGATCGAGCACGTGCAATAGCTTACTGATCGATACTACCGGGATACCAAATGATTGGATGAAGAGCACCAGCTGAGAAGCTTCAAGTTTCTCAACGGCGGCGTCGAGTAAGCGTGGTACATTCGAGCGAATCATGCGTAGTTTTAACCAGTCAGGAACGAGGAGAGCTTCTTCTGAGGTATCAACCAGGTATGCTTTCGGATGTTCTTCATTGAGCGGAAACCATATATCGAGCAAACCGGTGAAAGCATCGAAATCATCAATCGGACCATAGGTGAGGAGAATAATCGATGCGTGTACAATTAGTATTTGCAACGTGCATTGCTCTCCATTTGCCCATGTTACAACAACGTGATCTTGACTTTCCGATAGATAGAAAGTGTTATCGGTGGGTTCTCGCGCTTTTTGTAGGAATACATAGAAGACACTAATCAGAGACTTTAACGTCTTCATATTATCGCCGGGGAGGATGTAGCTTGTTATACTATTACGCTCAACAATTAGAGAGGCTAAATCAAAAACGAGCTCGAGCATTTCCAGTAGCGGATCCTCCATTCCATACATTGATAGTATTATAATGTAATTCGATACATGCACCGGATTCGTTTCAATGAGTATAGCTTGACGTAAGAATTGTATAAGCACGATTCGAATAGTACTTAAATGTGGAAATTGTAGTATATACTGCGTCAACCAATGCGTTTCGTTAACGCTCTGCTGCGTTAGTTCGTTCTCCTCGTTATTCGGCGATAGCACCAATGTCAATCCTTTTATCGCAGGCGCTCGGCTTGAAGCATGCAGCGACGTTAACCGCCTGAGTAAGTACTCCAATACCTCGCACGCCATTTGCGCATCGCTACCGTTAACGACCTTCCGCAAGTGCGCTAATAGTTGAGTGTGTTTTGTGAGTTTCTCTGTAGGCCCAGTACTGAGCAAGTACTCGCATAGACATTGCACTGGTAGATGAGCGAGCGCACCCTCCGAGCTGTGCACCAATTCAGCAAGCCAAGGCATCTGTGCAGTACCTCCGTGACGCGACATAATATCTAATAAGAAGTCCGGATGACGTGAACGGCAAAGTAAGTGACCAAGTCGGTGCGAGTTGTTAAGTGATTGCAGTTGGTTGAGAATCGGTTGTGGTGGTCGACGTGCATCACCTTGCGGATTTAGTTCCATTAGCTGGGGTAGCAGTAAGCTCGTCTGTTCATTGATTTCTATTTTAGTGCTTGCTGCAGCTAAATGCGATTCAAATTCCAGGATTTTTTGCTTCTCCATGGAGAGAATTTGCTGTTCTTTTAAGTTGAACTCATCTGCACCTTCGCCTGTTATCATCGTCGGCGGCGGGTATGAAAAATGACTAGAAAATAAGATAATGCATGTGTAGAACAAAGTTAAAACTAAGTGATTTGTGGAATTTAATTTAGACAAAACAAACTGTGTTTGTTCTTTTTCTCCCAAGTGTAAGGCGTTCTTTGTTACACTTTCAGCAGTAAAATACCAGGAAAATTAATATTTAACAAATTTTATAGGATAAGACTTGATTATTAAAGAAATACTGATATTTGCAATGATATTTACTTTTTGTAATTCAATTCTACGGAATATTACTTTGAAAATGTCTAGGAATTGGTAAATTTAGAAGTTTTACACTACTTTATAGAAATTTTCAAACAATTTCGTTAGAAATTTTTGCTCGAAACTTTTTAGCCTTACCACGTATAAAGGCGGAATTAGGCGCGAAGTGTAAACCTGCGTAGTGTCAGATATTCGGGGATCTTTGCATCGAATCAATGCGAGCTATCATTAAAGCGATGCAGCAAAAATGAGAAGTATCCTATTGCTTTTCTTAGTAAAAAACAGCGAGCAACTTGGGTGGACGTTTATACGGTGCGAGGTAGCAGAATGAAATTCCTTTTGAATCACACTAAAACCCGACCGCATATTCGCTCAAGTCGCACCTTCCTCGCCCATCATGCAAAGTTTCACGCAATGTAATTCAGCCTTAAAAGATGCAACTAGTGATATTTACAAATTCATCTAAATGCTGCAACACCAATTCTAATACGGTTGAAACCTTCTATAATATTTAATTTAAATCTGAAAACTTTTGTATAAATAAAACCGTACACATGCAGTAAATCTTAAGATGTTGGAGCATTCGTATCAGTTCGGAAGTTCTAAATTACTACAACGAAAACTTATTTACTAGAAATGACAGATTTTTGTAGTGTTCCTGGATTCATCCCCTACATTTCAAATCTTGTGCAAATATATACTCTCTACTTCTACTATTATCTTTATGCAATGATAAAACTTACTTTGTTATGCACATTTCCATAAACATCCGCAGCGAAGGATATTTCTCCCATGCCAGTCTGCCAAAACTTGATGGATTATGCGCGCCGAGAATCAGCAACATCATCCATGTCTTCCAATAGAGCGATGAGATCGCCAATTTGGGCGGAACGTAACCGATTGG
Source organism: Adinopsis sp. GC000173 (assembly GCA_030264715.1). Lineage (NCBI taxonomy): Eukaryota > Metazoa > Arthropoda > Insecta > Coleoptera > Staphylinidae > Adinopsis > Adinopsis sp. GC000173. Next base: position 34,826 of record JARJDW010002619.1, read on the forward strand.
AAGCGCAATATTCTCCGGCGAATTGTAGCTGCACAAGTTGAAGAAGAAATCGATAATTTCGATTTTATCCATTTCTAGTGGCGGTAAACAATCAGGTGCTAAGTTCGCCGCACGCTTTATCAACTGGTCGGCGATTTCAATAACATCACTAGCCGTTAATGGATTATCCTTTGAAATTCCAATTAGTAAAATTCGCAATAATGTTGCTTGTAATAATGGAACTTCACTTGCAAGCCGTAGAAATAAATTGCGCTCATTTTCACCCGGCCAAGAATCTACCTTATAATAATGCTCAGCCTGTTCGAGGAAGACAACCTTCAACAACACATGCTGGAAATCAACGGCGCTTGGCCGAAAGATACGAAAAGCGGAATCCTGCAGCCAGGTGACCGCTTCGCGCTGTATATTGCTCACTTGCGATTGGAACGCCTGCAGCACGGTGACGTCGCGTTTGCTCTGCGTTGCCGCATCGCGTACCTGTGGACTGACGCACAACAGCATGCACATACTGATTAAATCAGCAAGTGATAGAAATACACGATCTTTATATTCGGAGTCGCGTATGGCGTTCACCATTTCCTTGCGGTCGCGTAGCAACGAATGCACGACGCTGAGCAAATTGAAGTCGTGGCGTAGCACGCGATTTATTTCTTTTAGCAGTGCACGGAGCGAGCGTAGATAATCATCTTTGTTCAGTAAGAGTTCCTATAAAATAAATGAATTTAGTTAAATAGTAGGAAAAGATAACCTATTTAGTACGTCCACAAAATTCTTAACATTAAATTTAGGATTTTCTTCTTTGATTTTCAATACAATTGTTTGAAAGAAGGCAAATTGATGGAAAATATCAAAAGATCGCAAGAAAATCGTCAAAAATTTTTCCCAAACGTAAAAAAACTCAACCAAAATTTAATGTTTAAGAATCTCGTGAATACTGTGTTGATCATATTATTTCACAAAATAAATGAAAATACTCACAAAACAAATATTTGCGAATGCATCGGCGCTACCTTCAGGTGACACTTGAAACAATGCCCCAACCACGAACAAATTATTAGTATTACGTGCATTCGACAGCTCATTGTAAATCGTATACTTAAGCAGCGGATATAGATTCTCCGGAAATGAAATCACCATCTCACGCAGACAGATATTAAAAAAATTAATCATCTGCTTATTCTTCAAACGCAGCTTGCTCAATTGCGCCACCACCTCCAGGTCGCGTTGCGTATTCGCCGAGCAATTGTAGCAGACGTACGCAAGCAGTTCTTGCGCCGGTTTCATCAACTTGTGATTGTGCAGCCATAATTCGATACGTGCCACGGCAATGATGCGTATCTCTACCAGGCCGCATGCCGTGCCCAAAAAGCGCACGAAATTCTTGCTGATCGCTTCCGGCTGCTGGCGGCGCGCGATTTGTTCCTGAATCGCTTCGAGGACAATCTGTTCGACGACGTCCTGGCTTTGCGTGTAGCGCGCCGTGACGAAGATGTTCCAGTTTTCCACTAGCGCTTTTTGTTCATTCATTGCTGAAAGGATATTACAGTTATTTAAAAATATTTAGCAACTGATAGCAAATTTATAAAGTAAGGAGTTATTAATCGCAAAGATTGTTTGTTATACTAAAACTCTAAAATGGCGTTATTTCATTGGTCCTGTTATCGCAAAACACAACTCAAAATTAGACAATTCTGCTCTTCGAGTTTCCGATACGATTTACAATGGCAAAACCCAAAAAATAATGCGATTTCAGACTCTAACTACAATAATTAGTATTTTATTTCCTTTAAGCGTTTTTGTAACATGTTCCCAATTTCAATTATTTCGCATTTTTTGCTCTTTTTATCCTATCTTTTTCGTTCTTTTCACATTTTTTAGTCTTTTTGTATTTTGTTGATTTTTACTACTTTTGTTTTTTAACAATTTTTGTGTCCTTTTTTTTGCTTTCTTGTGTTCATTTTCCATAAAAATTTGCAAAAAGGGTGAAAAAAAAAACAGAAAAAAATGCGAAACAAAACGACAATGACGTAAAAAATGCTAAAATTCGTAAAAAGCATAAAAAAGAGAAAAAAGAAGCGTAAAACTTATTATAGAGCAAAAAAAACACTTTAAAAAATTATAAATTGTTAAGAAAGCCAGAAACTTTTCAGCCCACCCACATTTTTCTTATGGGATACAAACCACAGTCCAATTACGATAATAAAATCTACTAATTACCTTCATCATCATCGTTTGTGTTGACAGTAAGCGGACTTCCAGTATCTCGCCCGGCTGGATTCCAACTTTCCGCGATGAGTAGTGAACGTGGTGGTTGTTTCGTGTTGAATGCCGTCACAATATTTTCCACAAACGGTTTGCAATATAAATTATCAATCCATATTCGATCCGTCACCGCATCCTCAACGTAAAACTAAACAAATGCAGACAATTAGATAAATGTAAATCATTAAATCAATGTTACTTACGCGCAAAAATACATCCGGCCAGTGCTGAACATCAGCGAATGAATGCAACAGCAAGTTTATGTAAATGATCTGATTGTAGATGTTGTTTTTGTTCGCGTTTTTAACGCCGCCGCTTAAATCACGCTTCAGGCAGCTCATCAGCGCATTCACAACCAAATCATTGGTGAATAAGCTCGGTTTCGCTTGGCATAAAAGCAGTAAGCTGTCGTAAGTGATTTTGCATGGTTTGAAACGCTGCGAACGAAGCGTACGTATACCACCAAGTACGTGCGCCACCTACAAAATATATTAATCAGGAATGCAACGTAAATTAATGATGAACATATATACCGCTTTATCAATATTTCCACTTTTTAAGTTTTCTGATATGGTTATAAGAAGATCGGTCGGTTCGAGTTCAATTGCTGCAGCTTCCCATGCTTCAACACCTTGCGTCTGTTGAGGTTGCATGATCTCGTTGGATAGTATTGAAGTCATGCTTGGTCCCGGTACACTCGCCGGTCGCGTTAAAACTTTCATCTTCTTAGCACTCGATGCCGCGTTTAAGCTGCTAGATGATGTTTCGCGTTTTAATTCCGGTTTTGCTGCTAAATAACAAACAATTAATATATCATCGAAATTATGATTCAATTCGTTTTACGTTTTGATGTTGACGGTGGTAGATGAGATGTGGATGTAGCTTTAGGTAGAATTGGTACGTTTCGCTTGCTATCATCGCGCGATGATGGCTTCGCACCTAGCGCTATTAAATTTTCCGGTGGCGGTTGTGAGATTTTGCTTTTTGGGCCACGGCTGCCCGGCAATTGTCTGCTTCGATCCATAACCTCACAATTTTATATATATTTTACGATACACAACTACTATCTACGGAAATTTCTATGGGAACATTTTCTGGAAGCAGCGATTGATTAAATAAAGGTGCATAATTTTTTTGTTTACAATATTAAGCATGTAAACACTAAAATTATACGTAGGAATTCTGCTGGAATTCTTTTGCTGGTAAAACGTCAAACAAAACATTGTATTTGCAGGACTATCAATCTCATAAACGAATGATATCAGATGGTCTAAATTTGTTCAATACGTACGTTGACAAAATAAGAGAAATTATTAAATTTTAAAAGTAACATCGTTATTACTATATATTGTTATATATTAAAAATGCTTTTTCTATATATTAGAGATAATATACATATTTATGACTTATTAATAAATAAAAATGTTAAAAGCTTTTTTAATGCATGTACTACATCCCACTGTTGGAACTTTTGTAACCGTTAAAATAATTTTCATTCTGAATTGAATTTATTTTTACATTCCATTATCTACAATTCAGTTACAATATGGAATCTATCCAAAATATTCTAAATAAAATTGATATTTTCTAAAATAATCAGGATGGCATAATGTTGGCATTGGAAGGCCAGCACCTCTATCGAACCTTTTTGTAACTGTGTGTAACTCATTTAAAAAACGTCAAATATATCAAAAATGAAGATGGCTGACGGGTCAACTATTTTGCGAAGAAACAGGCCGGGAACGAAGGCCAAGGTAGTATATTCACATAAACTAGCATCCATCACATTACTACCACATTAAGTAACATAATCACCAAACCGCATCTCTCACTTTTATGTAATAATCGCGCATTAAACATTGATGGAAGATGTGTCAATTCCCATCCAAATATTTCAAAGTTGGGATGTTTTTTTAAATTAGACACTTGGTGGGCCAACTTTTTTAGGCAAATCACCTCATTTTCAAGACAAAAAAATGACGTTTCGGTTGTTTTATTTTTCGACCATTATCAAGGTAAGTACACGTAAAAGGATATTGGATTTATGGTTTACCATTATCACGGACTATCGCTTGGAGAAAACTGGTAATAGTGCTTTTTTCATTTACATTGAGTAATTTGTTTTGAACCATCTTACTTTAAATTGAAACGTAGCGTAGCGTACAAATAGATTAAGGCTGAATCCGATATCCTCTCACATGTACTTATCTTAACAAATAAAACGACCGAAAAATCGGTGTTTTCACTTGAAATGGAGTTGATTTGCCTAAAAAAAAATGGCTCACCAAGCGTCTAATTTACAAAGCATCGTAACTTTAAGCATTCATGCAGTCAAAAAAATCATAATCGCTGGTGTTACGTATTGGAAGAAGAACAGGGCACTAGCGATTATGATTTTACATTCATTGTGGGATTGGGTTAATTCATATTTTCATCTGAAACATTCATGTTTTTAAGGACTTTTGTCGATGGCCGGACGAAGCTTTCGAGGAGATGGACAGCACGTTGGCTGTCCAACAATACATCCAACAGCTGATACGTAAAGATCCAGCAAACATTGACATGATCCTGAAAATGCCGGAGGCGCAGGACGAAGGCGTTTGGAAGTACGAACATTTGCGGCAGTTCTGCATGGAGCTGAACGGATTGGCGGTGCGATTGCAGGGCGAATGCCATCCGGACACATGCACCCAGATGACGGCCACCGAACAGTGGATATTTTTGTGCGCCGCGCATAAAACACCAAAGGAATGTCCTGCTATTGACTACACCCGACATACTCTAGATGGTGCTGCATGTTTATTGAATAGTAATAAATACTTTCCCAGCAGGTAATTACAATTTCCTTATAGTTAACATGTATTAGTTTGTGGCAATCTGCTTTATGATAATTAATTAATTGTTGCAGAGTGAGCATTAAAGAGTCGTCGGTGGCGAAGTTAGGATCCGTATGTAGACGAGTTTATCGGATATTTTCACACGCATATTTCCACCATCGCAGTATATTTGACGATTTCGAAAGTGAAACGTACCTGTGCAGAAGGTTCACCCATTTTGTGACGAAATATAATCTAATGTCTAAGGATAATTTAATTGTACCAATTTTGGATGATGAGAATGCACCCGGCGAGTCCGAGGCTTAACAAGCACATGCAAAAAAGACAATATTTATAATTTAATTTAAGAAATGATGATGATGATATAATGATGAGAAGAAAACAATTCTTTAAGTGAAAAAGTGTGAATATCATTTTAAGCATGTGTATATGATAGAGGTAGCAGTATGCTTTAATTTCATTTATTCAAATCTTTCCTTTTGTGTTTCAACTCGATTAGTCGTTTTTATATTTTTTCTATTACATTACATGTATTATTCATTGTATATTTAGAGAGTTAGTATTTGAAACTTGGAAAAACAAAAAAGATATTTATTTATTCTTACTTAAAGGCTTTGCTAAGGAAATACTCATTTCGTTTGTTAAAAATGAGGAGTTCTAATTTATATTTTTGTTAATTTGTTTACAATTAACAAGGCAATAGCTGCACTTGCTACAAATTTGTATATGTTTTAATATCGATTAAAATAATTTAAAAAAAACCATGTTACTCGTTTTAGTTCTTCACATCGAATTTTAACATAATAGTTTATTGTGACAAAAAGACAAAAAAAAACAAAAATCTTATTACAACATAAGTCTATGTTTTATAATTAAGGCAACAAACTGTTATTATTAAATAAGAAATGTGTTAAATAAAATGCCTCATCCGTGATTTAGATATATTTACAATAGAAACTTAAAGAAAATAATTAACGACAAGACGGCAGCATTTTGAGTTTCTCCTTGTTGAAATTGGAAAAAAAATGTAATCGATAAACAAGAATGCTTACTTCTTTATTAATCTAGAAATTAATTGGTTTGCCAAAGTACGCCATCAGGTTCGCTTCGCGAAGCGCTTCAGCGCAAGTTGGATGCGCGTGGCAAACGCGTGCGACATCCTCCGCACTCGCACCATACTCCTGCGCCAACACCGCCTCGTTGATCAATTCGCCGGCGCTCGGGCCGATGATGTGCGTGCCGAGAATGCGATCGGTGCTCTTGTCCGACAGCACCTTGACGAAACCATCCGTATCGTTATTCGTTTTCGCGCGCGAATTCGCCATGAATGGGAACTTGCCCACCTTGTACTCGATGCCCTCGCTCTTGAGATCCTCCTCGGTGCGACCGACCCAACCGACCTCCGGATGCGTGTAGATCACCGACGGTACGCAGTTGTAGTCGATGTGCACAGGGCCGCCCTTTATGCCCTCCACGCACACAATGCCTTCATCCTCTGCTTTGTGAGCCAACATTGGGCCGTGGATGCAATCGCCGATGGCGTAGATTGATGGAATTACGGTTTGGAATACGGAATTGACGGGGATGCGACCGCGCTGGTCACGTTCGATGCCCATCTGTTCCAGGCCTAGATTTTCTGTGTATGGGCGACGTCCGACACACACTAATAGTACGTCACATTCCAACTAAAAACAAAAAATATTTAATTTTGTTGGAAATTAGCGATATGTAAATCGAACTTTAATGTTTAACTTTAAAAAAAAAGAAATATCAGCTTGGTTCTATTGTTACATTAGCGCTGTTGATAATTGAAACATTACTTCCATGATTTTACTAATTTGAAAGGGATGAGGCAAGTCAGTAGATTTCTGGTACTGTTTCGTTAGCTTGTACCCACCGTTTATCGTCTCTACTCTATCGATGTTGTGACGTTTAAAGCGGGGGAAAGGAAATAAATATGAAAAACAGGGAAAGTCATCTAAAATAACAGAAAATACTAATGTCTACTATGGCTACAGTATAACACACTAAAGTAACAACAAAACACCTAAAAAATACATAACGGCTGCACTAGAATAGCATAGTAATAAATATAAAAACGGATAAAAAAGAATTGTCAGTATTATTAATACTGCTCGCTATTGATATGTGAGGGTGAACGGTGAGCACAGGCTAACGAAATAGTACCAGACTTCTAATAAGAAGTTAAATGAACGAATAAAATTTAAAAACCTAATCATTTTTATGATAGTAATATATCAACTCATTTTAACGTTCTTTAAATATGTTTGTAAATCATCATGAAATTGTCCTCGATTGGGACAAATGCAGACAAAAAGTCACCGTTAGGAATATATAGCTGTAAATAGGATAAACCTATAATCTTGTACTATCTATGTCAGATTTCGAGCAATCAATTTCAACGCTATAAAAGTATCATCCTAATTGAAATGTTTATATTTAGATAAGATAAACATTGCAGATTTATCGGTATATGACCAATTTTCAAAAAATTTAAATATTTTTAAATAAATAAGAACATCAAGCATTCAAGCCGAAAACTTTCCCATTAAAACATTAAGAATTATCGATGATGAAATTACTTTTTTTTTCATTTTGGTTTACGCGATGATTCATTATAAAATTATCCCTAGATAAATTTATCAAACCGATTTACGCACGTATGCAGTAATTGCGTCACACATCCATACAACAACTCAATGAAATTATAAATAACCGCTAAACGTAAATTACCTCCTCTTTCTTTTCGGAATCTTTGGCATCCTCGAGCGACACCTTAATTGCGCCACCACTTTTTGCTGCCGATGTCACCTTGGTGCCTAGTTTGAATTTTAAGCCTTGCTTGGTGAGTATCTTTTGGAAGGTTTTGGCCACCTCGCCATCGATACCGGCACCACCAATCGCGCCTAAGAATTCAACGGCGGTGACTTCCGTGCCCAGACGACTCCATACCGAACCCAATTCTAGACCGATTACACCCGCGCCGATGACCACCATGCGTTTGGGGATCTCCTTAAGTGACAGAGCGCCGGTTGATGATACAATTGTTTCCTCATCGATCTAGAAAATTAATATTCTTCAATTGTTACATTATTATTATTATTATAATATACTTCAATTCCAGAGAACGGTGTTACTTCGGAACCGGTCGCAATTAGAATATTTTTCGTATTGACTACTTCCGTGGATCCATCTTCTTTCATTACCGTCACTTGATTGCCACCCGTAATTTTACCATGTCCATTAATTAACGTAACTTTGTTCTTCTTGAAAAGTTGCGCTATACCTCCTGTTAGTGCTTTTACAGCGCCTTCTTTCGCCCCCATAAACTTTTGTAAATCAATCTGTACATTCTCAACTAAAAATGGAAATAAATAATGAATTATAGTCGATGCATGATATAGAGATTGGACAGAATAATTGAAATATCTAACATTTTGGTATCATATTCTTTGAACATGTTATGAACAATCAATACATGATATATTTTAATGATTCTCAGTTAAGTGGTTTTCTTATTTGATATATTTTAACCCTAGAAAAATGACAGACCTCTCGTACTTTAAAAGAGGCCAAATTATTGATGCTCGTATAGCTGCTCGAATGCTTGGAGTGTTAAGAGGTACTGTATCAACTGTATTGATTGCTTTTGCAACAGTAGGAAAAACGTTCTTAGCAAAGTATAGTTCTAGCTGAAAATCGAACTATTAGAGAGGATCGCAAGAGCACGAATATCTACAGAACTAAATTTCCACAAAAACTATTAGTTGGGAGGTACCCAAATCTAGTTTTTTATAACATGTTCAAAGATTATGATGTCAAAAGGTCAGATGCTTCCATTATTTTGTCCAACCTCTGTATATCTATCATTACCCATGACTCCTCGACTTGCAAAGTCACCCGAATGTGCCATATGATAGTAATGTGAGTTGTTCAAGAGTGCTTTGGATGGAATACAGCCAACGTTCAAGCATGTTCCACCCAATGTAGGATTTTTTTCGACGCAAACCGTCTGTAACATTTAATAAATTTAATGCATATTTGATCATGTGGTTATTTTATAATCAGATTACCTTCAAGCCAAGTTGTGTGGCTTTAATAGCCGCCACATAGCCGCCTGGTCCTGATCCAATTACAACTAAATCGGCATCCTGCGAGGAGGAATAGTAACGATGTTGTAGGCTGTACAATACTCCACTCTGGCATCGCTTGGCAATAACAGGCTGCAAATACGTGTAAAATAATTCTTTTTTGAATGACCTCTAAATTACGATCACAATTTTTCAGAAAAGTGAGGTTATATTACGTAAACTTAAATTAAACGTAATGTTTCGCTGTAATGTGTAACGTTAAGCTAATTATTAGGAAAAACTTACTCTAACAGACGATGTAACAAAATTCCAAAGGTTAGACTGCATTTTTAAAAAATAATTATTAAATTAAATAAAAGTTCTGACACCGATTTAATCCGACAAGCACTTGCGAACCGAGTATGCAGTTATCTGTAATTGCATCACATAAATTCATAATTTCGGCGTTCTTATTACGCAAGTTATTCTAATATCGCCCATAAAATTCTTAACGACGTCTGATAGCAGATATTTTTGTAAATAGTCGCGTTTATTTACAAAAATAATTTAAGAATAAATCAAAATTCCGAAAAACGATGGAGTTGAAAATCGTAAGTTGGCAACACAACAATAAATGCCAATTCAAAATTAAAGAAAAAAAGTCATTAGAAATTATTTTACAAAAAATTATTTATTTTTTTATTATCTAAACAATTGTATACATTATTGACAAGACATTATGGAAGATATACAAACAGACCATTATTAAAGATATAATTATTAATACTTGCATTTAATAGTAACCAAAAAATTAATTTCATTTTGTATAGTTTTTCTTCGCTCAGTTTCATTCATTTTTCCTTTCAATATATAAATTATTATAATCTATTTGCCGACACGTTTTGTTTTTTATAAAATATAGTTAATTAATTGGACGGTCAGCGATTTTTCATATATTTATATAAATTAATCTCTTTTTATTATTGCAAAATAATTGCCAACCATTTCATTTTACTTTACTTTAGGACATTTTCGCTATGTTACTATCATCCGGCGTGACATTTTAGGTATTTTTTTATATGCACCATTCCCAATCAAAGACATTTAAATTCATCTATAAAGTACAAAATATATAATGTCTCTCTACTTAATTGCTAAAAATTAATTAAATCTTTTTAATATAATAAATTTCTTTTCTCTCGTGATACTGGTTTTTGTTTTGAAAATAATTTATACAATCAATCTCAATGCTATCAAGAAATAAATCAAACAGAATCATACATTCCACGTCTTTGCTCTCTTATAACACAAAATATTAATAAATTCAAAAAAAAATGCAGCTGCGACTTTGTCAATCTTTCCTTAGGCCTTTGTAAAATTAACAACAGATTGCAAGAATAATGATCGAATTGCTTATTCACTGCAAGCAGTAGTCACGATACATTTCGTTGTGTTAATTTAAATAGTGCAGCATGTGCAACGCTAAGACATACATCGTATGTGATGATAATGAAACTTAGGCAGATTGTCAATGATTATAACCGCAAAAATGTATGCGTTGTTATTGTTGTAGCTAGTAGCTGGCTGTAAATAAACGATTCGATCAAAATATTGGATGATAAAACATGTGACTAGAAGGAAAACAAAAACAATTATCAATATGTACAAGGTGTGTTGGGGGAAGACTGGCCTACTTCTTATCAAAAAGCGGTAGTTTCGAACGAACAGCACCCTCACAAACAACGAGTCTCGAGCACTTATTGCGCTGCGGCATAAGGTGTGTGTTATTCGTCGTCGTCGACGACGACCCTTGCCGCTCCAGCGATTTACGTAGCGCGGCAATGTGTGAGCTGAGCTGCAAGCCGGTACGCGCGCCGCCCTGATGCCGCAGTCCAGCGTTCTTCTTCTCAAAGTACTCGACGATGCTAGAAATGTTCGGCTGGAGGTCCTGCGTCCAGTCGGAGCCGGCCAGGCTCGATATATCCTCGCTGCTGTCGGTGTAGATGGAGGAGGCGCGCTTGCACAACGCATGCAGCTCGGCCGGCTCCAGTTCGTCGAGCGACCGTAGCGAGCTCACAGCCGTGCCGCTATCCCACAAACTGCTCGGCGACAGGCATTCGCCGACGCTCGAATAGAACCCCGATTCGCTCGAGCCGCGCCGTCGTAGATTCGGCGTCGTCGTTTCGGCAGCCCCGATATCGGACAGGTTCGTGCTCGAGCCGGCTTTGAATAGTTCGTGCACGAACGTCGGTTGGCCCTTGAGCGGGGTTTTGCGAGAGGCGGTGGGTGAGCCGGGCAGCGAGCGCGGCGTATCGACGGTGTCGATGAAGGGGGAGGGTAGTTCGCAGCACGATGAAAAGTTGCCTAGGAACTTTTTAACGCCACGAAATTGGGCGAGTGCGGCAAACGGGTTCGTCGTGCGAGGCTTGTAGTGCGGATCCTGACGGCACATGGTGAGTGCATGGCGGCGGGCCTTTTCGCTCGGCGATGCATGCACCGATAGGCAAAATGTTGATACATCTTCGGATAAAGACCGCCGATGGACGACTGAAAATGCACAACACACGTTCGATCATTATTTAAATTTAAAAGTACTAACAAATTTAAAATAAAAACACTCTACACTTCCTCCAATTACAGAAAATGAAATGAAAATGTAATGCCTGCAAATGGGTAACCGGACGAATGAGACCTGGATGATTGAGACCGGACGATTGAGACTAGTAAAATGAGATCGCGGATGATAGAGACCATAACCTTATGAGATCACGGACAAAAGAGACCGTGGATGATTGAGACCGAGGGTAAATAAGACCGTGCTAAATGGAACCAGACAAAATGAGACCACAAAATAGAAATTATTATAAACCAAAGTCGTTGCAAATAAGGCAGTAATTTTCCTATTTATTTTTATTTAAACAAAACAAAATAAAAAGTAATTGTTAATATAACAATTAATTATTTTGAATTAGCCAAAATGTGAAAATAATTTGAGATATTCTGAATTTCATTTTACAAGGCATTTGAGTTTGTAAAAAAAAATAAACAACGTTAACTTGGGGTAAAGTGTAAAACTAACTCGTTATCGCACTGAAGTTTTCTTTTAGTTAAGTGACTTAGGTTGGGTTAAGAAAAAGACATAGAAAGTGTTAGGTTTTTCAGTTAGATTATAGAGTGTTAGATACTACTTTGTGGTCTCATTTAGTCCAATCTCATTTGGCCCGGTCTTATTTATCCGTGGTAACAATCATCCAAGGTCTCTTTTATCCCCGGTCTCATTTAACTGGTCTCAATCGTCCTGTCTCAATCATTCAGGTCTCATTCATTCTACAATCCTGCAAATGAACTACTTTCTTCTTCATTACAAACTTCAAAAAACAATATTTTTAAAATAATTGGAAGAAGTTTACGAAAAAACATACATATTAATTGAAGTGGTTGGTATATAGAAGAAAATGGAAACAGCAAGGCACATTTATTAAAATACTATAACATATAGTTGATTAATTAGTTAATAACACACGCATAAAAAATGCTTAATGACAGGGGACTGGACAAATAAAGTAATAAGTATATATAAACGAATTAAATGTTATTTATGCTAATGAATGTCTTTTATTCTAAGTATGTAGTAAGTAAGTAAATTAATTAAAGATAGTGCTTTTAGTATAAATTGGTTATAAAGAATAAGAGTATAGTCTTGCGATGGGCTTGAAAATTTTTAATAAAATGTACATACTTTTTCGATGTTGTGGCGCAGAAGCTTGAACTGATAGTACGGGCAATTGTTCGACGCTTTTCGCCGCACAGCTCGCCAATCGAGCCGCCTCTTTACTATTTTCGCTCGTCGAAATCGTTTGCTGATTGTTATCGTCGGCGAGTATTTTCGTACAGATTCCAACAATTTCAAGGAACTTGGGCCGGCTCTTTGGTTCGATCGTACAACACGAAAAGGCGAGCTGGAGAAAGTCGGGATTGACAGTCGGCTCGCACAATTCCAAAAAGGCGAGGTAATCCAAACCGAAGTTATCAGTACGTGGCAATTGGTCGGGATCAGCTTCGACGCGAGCAATCAATTCGCACAATATGATACCATAGCTAAACACATCGCTCCTCTCATCATAATACTGACCCTTTAGGCACTCTGGTGATATCCAATATGGAGATCCTACTGTACATAATTTTATATTACTATTTGGCTCGGGTATGCGCGCCGCCAATCCAAAATCGCCCACAACCGCTTGAAAATCACCATTATCGTGGCGCTTTATTAGAACGTTCTACAAACAAAAAGACAGAAGAAAACAACATTAAATTAATCATCATCATATACTCTTCTTTCTATAATATAGTACAGTACATACATACAACATCAAACAGCAAGCGTTACTAATAAATGTCATAACCTGAAATTTATTTTTGATTACACATCAAAGACATGAAAATTCAAATATGTAATGTAAACTGACGATCATTTTATTTTGTGTTCCAAATCAGTGGCGTAACAGTGTTTTGTGTAGACTGGACCTGGACTCCTTAAATATGCGAACGAAAACATTTCTAATTTTTAGAAACACTTTGCGTCATGATTTGTTTCAGAAGTTTTCAGACTGTTACCCCTTTAGCTTGTCTTTTTGATAAAACCTCATATTTATATAATTTTTTATTTATTCAAAGTTATGCATCAATTTCCAGAGTTAAATGATCTTTTTTTAAAAATAAGAGAAACAGTTCAAGAAATGAAGCAAAACAAATGTGCAATTGCGAAAAAAAAACACCGATCAAGCTGAATTTATTTGGAAGCCTTTAGAATATTTATTTGTTAACTGATTTTATTAAAAATTCTAGAATGCCAAAGAGAAAATATCATTTAAACCAACGGTCTTCAAACTTTAGCAACTCATAGAAACTTTTAAATTATAGTCTTTTTTGGGAGAATCGCTTAGAAATAGAGAATACTAAATTGCTACAAAACACAAAATTCCAAAATTTTCCTGTAATTAGGCTATCTTTAATCACAATTAACTGTTTTATGCTCATGCGGAACTCCAGTATTCACCGAAATACAGTTTGAAGATGACTGATTTAAACAATATTTTTTCTAATTGTATATAAATGTTATACCCTTAATTACATGTCATTTTTAATAATGATTCTTTTTACATGTTAATAATTTAGCCCTTTGCATTTGACTATTCACGATTTGACTAAGCGATCACATAATTAGAAACGACAACATTCCAAGTTCTATAATTGCATTGATATAGCTTCGAAGATGTGCCCATTAACTAGAAACACTTATGCAGCCCGCAAAAGGAGCATTTCAAGGAGTAACTGACATTTTTAGAGAGTATGAAAAAATAGTTCTGAGTGCACTTAATTTAAAATGCGTGGCCAGACAAGTTTGAAGCCTTCTTAACATATTTTTTACAATTTTCGCGTTCTTTTTATTGATTTTTGCCTTTTCCGCAATTTGCCGTTACTTTATTCCAATGCTTGCAAATTTTTATAATTGTGTTTTCGTAAATATGCTCTCATTCTATACATTTTTGAAGTTTTTGTCAAGAAAATAAATATAAAAGTGGTAAAATAAATTAAAATATAAATAATCGAAAGTGCAATAAAGGACAAAACAAGGCAAACTATCAAGAAAAAACAGAATAAGCGTAAAGTTAAATAATTTGGCAAAAATGTAAAAAAATTGTGAAATAATGAAAAGGATCAAAACTTTATAAACAATCTTTTTATAAAGAGTTATGTAATTTCTAAGATATGCTCTAATGTAGCGTAAATTTTCTTAAATATATTTGTATAGCTTTTAAAATTGACAGTATCATGTTTATCCTTCAGTTACCCCACTGCTTCAAGTATTTGTGCTTTATTTCGCTGCTACTGTTTCGCACATTCAAACCACACTATATATTATAATTTAATAAAATAAATTAATTTGTCACACATTTAACCATTACTAAATTCATTCCATTAGTTTCTATGTTTCAAGGTTAGCATTGCAATTGACAACTAACTACAACAGCAGTACTGCATTTACATGCAATTTCTAACCTACAAAAAAACAACTCGTTCGTAATTGACGAGATTCCGATGTGATTTTATTTTGCTTCACACTATTAGCATTGTGGCGAATTTACCATAAAAAATTGCCAAACAATAATATAGAAAACTAGGTGGAATGCGATTTGTGTTGTGTAAAGGCAAATCAATAATAATAAAACAGCTGATAGAAATTTTAAGCCGTCGACAATTAATTAATTAATTAGCTAATAATAATGGCGAGTGAAATTAAATTAGCTACAATAAATTCACACACAATTCATTAAATTTTAATTTGAGCATAAAAAATCGGATTAGAAATCGATACCTACACTACTAGTGCTACACATTCACACTGTTATTACGTTTTTTTGCGCTCGAGAATATCTTTGATCGATCTCAATTAGAAAATTGCCCAATCACTTCCCTAACGATGCTTTTTGTTTGCGCCGAAAAATATAAATAACAATCCAATGCAAGGTGGTGTATGTAGCAACAATAAATTGGCAATAAATAATGGAAGTAAAGTCAGTAGCGTAACAGTGATTTGTGCAAACAAGACTCGGGCTCTTTAAAGGTCCCAAATATGACAAGAAAAATATTTCTCGTACTGCACAATAAGCAAATCTTGTTTTAGTTTAGTTTATTTGTTATGAAACACTTTTCTTCATCATTTATTATTTCAGATATTTTCAGACTTTTACCCCTCGATTTAATTGTCTTTTTGATGGAACTTCATATTTATATCGGATTGTTCGGAACTTTTTCCCAACTGATGACGCAAGTGTATTTTTTCACAGTCAACTTCTCATTTTATCCGGTTAATTATTATATATTTTGTAGTATTACACAAAAAACCGTTTGGAACTACTTAAAACAAGTGTATACGAAAAAAAAGCCCAATATATGGTTGTCACATGAATTAACCTAAAAAACTATATGGATTAAATATCTATCTGCAAATAGCTGTTGAAACGAAACAAAATCAACTCATTTCTAAATCATATGGTAACTGGAAATGATAATTGAGTCATTTACAATAACGACAAGCAAAAACTGTGGTGGTTGAATTGCTATGAGGCTGCCCAAATGGTGACATTGTGACAATTGGCGTTTAGCAAGATTTAGCTGTGTTTTATGAGCATGATAGAGAATCAACTATACTATGAGTTGCGTTCCTTCGACCAAACTTTTTAATTCCGGTCTATATTGTCAATAACATGGCCACTAGTAGAGAAATTGTGTTCCCTCAAGACAACACCGAGCCACACGCATCAAAAGTGTCTTGCCACGTGGCATCAAACGATTCTAAGCTGTTCCTGCCGATTGCGAATAATTTTGATGGTAAAAACTTCGCCCTAAGAAAAGCTTGTAAAAATCGACGGTCGCAATTGTTTGCCAATAGAGCCTAAGGTTTTCATGAGATAGGCATAATAGATAGACCTCTAAACTGGTAGTAAATACCGAACAAAACGATACATATGTGATCTAAATCGATCATTTTAACTATACAAAAATATGCGTTTCAATTTCATGCAAAAATAATAGATTACTTTTTACTACATCTTATAAGATAAACAATATTATTACGTTTTTTTGAGATCTTTGATCGATCTCAATTAGAAAATTGCCCAATCACTTCCCTAACGATGCTCTTCTTCTTTCCACCAAAAAATACAAATAACAATTCAACACAAAGTGGTGTATGTAGCAACAATAAATTGGCAATAAATAATGGAAGTAACGCTTAATAACAACAGCAATACACATACACACAGTGTTGTTAAGTTTGCACATCCTGTTTGTAATTATTAACCAAATTAGACGGAGCAGGCGTGTTATGCAATGCAAACCACCGTAAATAATGTACAATTTCCACAAATGTTCGAATTTTTGGCCGGTGAATGGGAAGCCGGTCTCCGCGCACAACCAGTCAATTCAGCCAAGAGCGCTTTATTCGTTGCGTTTCTTCACTTTCTATCAACATATTTTATTGACTGATCTATACGGAAGTGCATTTAATACCATCTAGGAATCAAGTTGTTATAATATAAAGAGAAAAAAAACTTTTTCCTTCAAGTAAAGAAACGCGTTATGTCCATAGGCGTAAACATATAATTATAAACATTATTGCAATAAACATTATATGTATGTAATAATAATAATAATATATAGTATCTATTTAGTGGGTGTTTGAAAAAATTTATTACATATATATTTTTGTTTGTGTTCGCCTTGATTTTCCGTCTTTCTTTTCAGCGCTAATACCGTAAATAATGATTAAAAAGTGTATGTGTGTGTGTGTGTGGAGAAACACTACATAAATTTCTAAATAAATTTTGCAATAAAATTTAATTTTAGTTGTTAATTCTCTACCATTGCAATTACGTTTAATAAAATATAGAAAATTCTGCTGGTATTTCACATTTTAAACCAATTATTAACCAGCAAACATACATACATATAGATATGTATATGCAAAGTGGAGACTCCTAAAATATATTTAATTAGGACCATTTAATTTTGTACAAAATTCTCTGCAAAAGGTTGTTAAAAATGAGACTCGTGTACGTAATTTGTTGACACTTGCATATAAAATAAAAAAAATAATTAATAAAATATAGAAAATTCTGCTGGTATTTCACATTTTAAACCAATTATTAACCAGCAAACATATATACAAACATACAAAGATATTCAAAGTGAAGACTCCTAAAATATATTTAATTTGGCTATTAAATTTTGTACAAAATTCTCTGCAAAAGGTTGTTTAAAATGAGACTCGTGTAAGAAATTTGTTGACACTAGCATATAAAGTCATTAAAAAGCTATGAATTTTTAAGAAGTTCAATTATTTTTTGTAAAGATATTATGAATAAATAAATTATTAAATTATAATTATAATAAATAAATCTTAAAAAATAGAGTTCATTATTTTTCGAATGATACATACTAAAAATATTCATTTAATGTAGTGATTTTCTATCTTTTCTCATTCACAGCCCCTTTTTTCTTATAAAAAATCGTTACGCCTCCCTCGACACATGAAATAACACGATTTCATAAATATTATGCGTCTCGCAAAGTATAGAGATTTTTAAAATGCCATAGAAATCAGTGAAAATCGAACAAAACTTAAAAATTTCTGTGTTTGTTGAATAAAATGAAGCAAAAGTTTTGGTCCGACTTTGGTGATTTCTGTCGCATTGCAAAAACTATATAATTTATGATATTTTTTTATATAATTACGCGCCCCCTTTATAATAGTCTTATGCTTCCTTAGGGAGACGCGACTCACAGTTTGGAAACCACTGATTTAATGTTTAGACTTTTAGTTTTTGCTTCCTTCCTCTAAGTTAATGTAGATACTCATTTAATTTTCACGCTAAGGCAGTAATTGGAAAGCATTGGTGATAGGTAGCAATTTTAAAAACGCTAATGAATTACGTTAAGACGTTTCGGCCAAAGAAATTTTAAGCCATCAACAGTTTCTATTGGTTCACAACAATTTTTGTTTTTGAAATGGCCACCTATCACCAACCCTTATCAATTACTGCTTTGGCGTGAAAATTAAATAAGTATCTACTTAAATTTAATGTTTTGTGTTTTAGCCTTCTTCACAGTTCTGTATTTGGTATATTCCTTTGTTAATATTAGGTCTACCGGAAAGTTCTGTCCGTTTGAGAAATAAAAAAAGGGTAATAAATCAGTTAATACAATTTTTTTAAACAAAAATTAGTACTATCTATTGCATTCTTACTGTACATCATTTCGCACTATTTTTTTATTAGCAAACTTTTATTTAAACCGTATTTAANTTCTTACTGTACATCATTTCGCACTATTTTTTTAATAGCAAACTTTTATTTAAACCGTATTTAACTTAATGATGCTGGGGGTTGGAAACCCATACATTTACATTTTTAAAATGCTTTTTGATAAATTCTACATTTAAACTAATATAAAATATTACATAATCAATAAGAATTCATTTACAACCTAGTATTGTCAAATAGTAAGCTCTTAAAGTGCGGAGTTGAGGCAATGTCTATTCTAAACATGTAAATTAGCCTACAAAAGTAAAAAACAAAATGAAATCTATATTTAAAAATTGGAATTATGCTTGCAAGAAGTCTTAAATACGGATAAACACTAAAGTGTAAAATAAATATTAATAAAGATCAAGAAAAAAATTTTTTTGCATACTATAAACCGACAGAACGTTCCGGTAGACCTAATATAAAGTAAAAACTACCTCAAACTACATTTTATATCTAAATTTAAACAGAGAGCTATAAATTATTGTTTAAAGTATCTTTACTTCTGTCCTAATGATGACTTAACATTCGAAACCAATGGATATTTAATAAATTTAATTTTGTTAGACCAACTTTGTATTTTTACGGGCAAACATATGTGAGATTATGTGAAATTGCACGACGCATTTAAATTCGAATTCACCACATACACACATTGAAAAGCTTTTATTAAGATTGATGTAAGTAAATTAAAGGATGCGCACATTAAAGTTTATGATAATGTTTAATCATAACTTTTTACGGCGACGGAGTAATAAAAGCAAGTTTTATTTAAAATAAAAAAATACTTTTCTTANTGATGTAAGTAAATTAAAGGATGCGCACATTAAAGTTTATGATAATGTTTAATCATAACTTTTTACGGCGACGGAGTAATAAAAGCAAGTTTTATTTAAAATAAAAAAATACATTTCTTATTGCAAAGTTTTTATTATATTTCATTGAAATTTATAGAAATAATTACGTAAAGTAATGTTTTTTTCTTTCTTTCTTAAAAAACATGGGTGTCCAGTTAATTTAACTATGCCACTGTATGTTAAAATGGTATTGCTTTCGACCGTAATCTTAATTAATGATTTACTATAAAATATACGTCTTCTTAACTTCGTGTCTAGGGTTGGAATTCATTTTTTATCTCAATTTGGCATCTTACCAAAAGTATTTAAAGTTACGTTTTATATTGCATAATTTAAGCCCGTAAAACACCAAATTTGCGTCATATGGTTAGAGTTTTAATAAAAATAACATTAATTTAACGCTCTAGAATAGTGCGTCTTAAAGTATTTTCATTTGCGATATTAAATAATCGAAATTAATTGTTTAAATATGTTGAAGTAAATATTTATTACGTGCAGATTGAAGTATATTCTGCTCTGAAAAGTTCTTTTTATTGCAATTTATGATCTGGTGTATCTATAAAGTCCAAAAGATGTGGAAAAAGTGAAAAAAAACCCATTAATTTAACGCTCCAGAATAGTGCTTCTTAAAGTTTTCTTCATTTGCGATCCAAGATATTAAATAGTAGAGAAAAATATTTGTTTAATATTTATTACGCGCAGTTTGTGGTGTACCTTGCTCTGAAAAGTTCCTGTTGTTTAATTTGATTACAATGTATGATCTGGTGTAGGTACATACTTATATAGTCCAAAAGCAGGACATTTAAATATGATTTCATAACTATCTTGTGTATTGGGACATATGTTAGAGTGAGATTTTTAAAAATGAGCTAACTTTAATACAATTCCACTTAACTACATAAGTATTGAAGAAAGCATAGTCCCGCATACTGATAAAGTTTAAAAAATAAAATTCTGAATCTATACCTACATATATATTTTAAGGTTTCTTAAACAATCGTTGATCCAAGGTCCAATATTATTTTATTATTTTTTACAAAATAATCTTAGCTTTGTCGGAGATAATACTTAAGTGTTTTGTTTTTGTTGCTCATTGAAACCTAAAATCGATTTGATTACAATCAAGGTTGATCAACTCGCTGAGCCCCAAAGCGATTTGATAAAAATTATTATTACATATAAATAAATCATGACTATTTCATTCCACTGCAGCATATACATATATGAATTAAATTATAAATTCCTCATTGCAGATTAGAATTCAAATATCTACATACTATTTTAATTTCACGCGCGCGGCTGTCTTTTCACCGGAGCAACGTCGTCGTCAATCGCGACTTAAATTTAAACACACATACGTATTATGTACATACTTGAAGCACTTTAGCGTCGTGTCGAAGAAAGAAAGTTTCGCGCATAATATGTATGTATTATATGTATATATAGAAATGCGCGACGATGCAATCGTCGTCACAACCTTGGCGCAACCTTGCCTCTCTGCATTATATGCCAGCCTTCGAGACGCGCTGCGCTGCTTGCTATACAAATCCGAAATAAATTAGTCAAACGCTGCTGTTGTTGCTGCTGCTGCGAATGCGAAACTCATCCACCTTGTATTAATAATCGACACATGCGCGCGTATTTTACATCACTTCGATCGTCAGTGTTTCCCAAAATGTGTGTGAACAGAAATCAAAATTAAATTAGCTCAGCAACTTGGTCTTAAATAAATAAATTCATACATTTCGTAAGAAAATATATTGCCGCAGTTAAAGTTGATGCTCTTACTTCAATTTCCTGTTATCATATTCTAGATTTTCAGTTTGATAAATTTAATTTTATACCAATATTTCTAAATTGCTATAAATTTTATGTTGTCTTACATAGAAAATTTAAATCACGAGTATTATTAAACCGTTTTTTCATTATAAAATCACAAATTTATGCGCAATTTTTCTAGCATATATTACAGTGCAAGTGAAAAGCGTTCATTAAGCGAATGCGATAAATTGCAATTCGCTTAACGCGTTCATCGTCGATAAATTTCAATTCAATTCGGCGCGGCCCCACAGGCCAAACACCATTCAACAATCATTAAATTATTTCGGAGGGCAAAACGTATGCAAATATATATATGTTGGCGGTGGTGGTGTAAAGACTTTTTGATGCAAATGCGCGCCGCCGCCGCCGCCGAAAAATGTAAATTTCCGTTTATTTCATTTTTTTTTCTTGGCACGCCGATTAATTACAAAAAATGTAAATTTATCAATTAATGCAGTAACAACAACAGCAACAAAAACGCGGATTGTTTTTGGGTGTTCGTTTTTATTTTTCATCTAAATCAGTGTTTCCCAAACGTTCAACATTTGTGTACCCCTTTGGATAATTTCCGTATAAATGCGTAAACTCTCAGTGAAAATAAGTAAGAGAATCGGAATTGAGAGAGTGCTGTAACTGCGGGAATTTATTTTCGTAATATTAGAGTTTAGTTGCGTTTTTCAAGGCTTTCCAATCAACAAATGTATGAATTTGGTTATTTAAGTTAATAACACAGTTACTGAATTAATTTAATTCTGATTCTCGTTAAAAAATCTTTGGCTGGGACTTTTCTACAAAAGCTAGTTCTTGCAAATGTTTGATTTAAAACTGGGTATCCTAAAAAATATCGTTAGAACGGAAATTTTGTGTTATTTATTAAATCGAATTGCGCAATTTTTTAGTCATTTTTTGCTATATGCTTAACCCTTTAAGTACCAAATTTTTGTTGTCTTATCAATACAAAATATAAAATTGACTGATCCCCATAACCAGAGATACCCAAATGGGGCTTATGGCGTCAAATGGGATAATATCGAAGTTATTTTTAAATATCTAAAATATCTAAACTAAAAAATGGAGAAAAATTTCATATTTTATTCTATCGTGTTAGTCTAGCTAGCTAGAGTGATTCCCAAAGTAGACATACACCAGACACTGTGGAATCGTAGTTTCTTTGCAGGGACGCCACAAAATATCAAATTGCTAGAATCAAATATGTATTTAAAACTAGGCAACGTAGCAAATTAAGTAGTTTATACGTAGTTTTTTGCATGGATGACATAAAATCTTCAAAATTTGATTCAAATGTAGGTGATTTATAGCACTTGGAGTCTATTACACTGCACTTTTTGAATTTCAAGACCAAACTAAATCTTGGTGTAAATATACAAAAACTAAGATTGAAAGTAGATATAAGATCAACAAAATTTCTGACTAATTTATGACTATACCTATGACTACCCATTACTTTAAAGACTTTACGAGCCACTGGTGTGGATAGTTTTACGCATAAATTTACATATTTTACATTTTTTTATAAAATAATTAGCATTTGAGCAAATTTTCAATAGATTTTTAAATTTGTCTAGCAATTTTGATGGAACTTGCAATTTAAAAGGACGCTACGTGAGTTACAAAGCAAACAGGCACATCTTGGGATTGTTCCAAATTTGTCTAGCAATTTCAATAGAACTAGTAAGCTTAAAAGATGCCACGTGAGATACATACATAATAGAAAAATATAGATTTTCAGGTTGACAAATTGCTTATATCTTGTCAAGCATTCGCACAGAAAACAATCGAATTGCGTTGAGTTGGTATAATTGAAATTATTTAGTTTAATTTTTCACGTTTTCTAAAAATCTGCGTTTTGTGTACGTGCTTCCGATTATTCACCAGACTGCGCTCGATCAATTTCCATTTGATGATTCAGTCGAATTGGAGTGTCAAGGGTGGTAAAAAAAACCGACAACCTATATCTGATCTATCATGCGATTATCACCCCACCTTAATTTCAATATGACTACGTTTTCCAAATTCACATTGACTACTATACATGTATTTGATCATTGGAGTGAGTGCGCGCCTCTATTTTTCGCATTTCTGTTTGGGGACAATGAACGGCGGCGAAATATGGGACGTCTAAGCTGCCGCCGCACGACTTCATTTCGGCGCGGCGGCTAATCTACGCGTACAACATATTATCGATTGCTTCATTACGCGACCGGGCGATGATAACAACAGCACAGAATTTCGTTTTTGAGGTCAAGTACGAAAATATAAAATGCATAACTCTATGTACAAACAAAAACAAGACGACGCGATGATGAAAAATGATTAAATTTATACACACATTTTGCAACAACTCACTATTCTTTCCGGGCGCGACTATTAATAAAGATTATTATTTATATTTTGTTAAAAAATGCACAACACGCAGGCGCGCGAGCGTTCAAAATAATGCGATGGTTTTTTGCTTGCATATCTTTTACAATGCGTTTGTTTTTGTGTGTGTAGTTTTTTTGGTTTTGTTTGTTTTAGTGCGACACCATTGCAATTTTAACCATATTTTCTCGTTTTATGTTACAGCAATTAAGTAATTTGTAATAAGGTGAGCATCGTTGGCGTTAATTAACAAAATTGATGTGCGCTTTTGCAATGAGAAAAAAATTTGCAGTTTCGCTTGATACGTTGCCAAAACGCTCAGTTTTTCTTCAAAACCAGTTTAGATTTATTTAATCACAGTTAATTCGACTGGCTTTAAGTTAACTTTGCAAGACAAGCGGCCAGAAATAGTTCAATTTATAGGTTAAGAATCGTGTGTGTGCTTCAATATTGTTTGTGAAACTACAATTCACTATGAGTATTTCTAAATTTTGATTAAAATTTATTAAATTGCAAAGATTTAAAACGATTTTCTAAATTTCTATTTTTTATATCTAGTTTTTATATATATCAAAATTTTGAATCAAAACAGTGAATTACCAGGGACAATATTCGCGAATCTGTCAGTTCAACTATTATAGTCAAAAGTCCCCGTTTGGAACATTGTTTCGCAAGTAGAACAAAGCCAAGAATTTTTAAGTTTGTACGGGTTAAACATCATTCAAATTTGCTCGTATCTTTCTTGATATGTTGCCAAACGCACAATTTTCTTACGAATCAACTAATTTAAATTTGCCTCCTAACCACATAGTTTGTTAATTCGATTAATTTTAATGGTTTTAACTTTGCCAGCAAGCCAAGCAGCCAGAAATTGTTTGCACTTTTACGTGGTACTAATACTATAGATTGTAAGGGGGTTGATGAGGTAAATGTCTAACACTATTCTTTGAAGACTTGCAAGATTTGCATTTCTTGCATGAAAACTTGTCGTTTGGTCGAGGTACCGTACCATTTGATCGAAGGAAAATGAAAAAAGGTACATAATTATAGGTGGAAAAGAGTAAGTAGCAAATTATAAAGTCAAAGTAGTGCTGTCAACGATGAAATAAAAACTATCCGGTTAACCGGTTGTATTTGAATATTCGGATTCATTCGGATGTATTTGACAATCCGGATATGTTGCGATCTAAGAAATCACAAGCTAATTCAAGAGATTCGAATAGACGGTTAATACTAGTAGAAACAACTTGAACCGGTAAACTGATTAATCCTTATCCGATTGACATCCTTGGTTCGGATATGCTTTAATGTCATAATGGGGGTGTTTCTGTATTTAATGTTCGGCTAATCGAGAGGTTCCACTGTATTATAAACAGATTATGAATAAAGTTTTTTTTTTGGGGGTGATTTTTGCGCCGAATTAACTTTACTGCAAATATTTATCTTTGCAATACGTATAAATTAATAAAATTGTTTAATGACTTGCATTGAAAACAAAACTTTGGGGAGCAAATTAAGTTTCGCTATTTATTTTTATGTGAAAACTTTTTTCCTCGCACACACACACAGTCGGGAACATAAACTTTTCGTAAATTACCGAACAAAAAACATACACACACATAAAAAATTAAAAAAATACAGAACAAATACGATTACATGCAATAATCGTAATAATTATAAGTTGCTCTCTCTCTCTCTTTCTCTCTCTCGCCCGCTTATTTATTCGACCGACAAACTTTTATATTAAATCACACGCGCACGATTGTTTTTTATCATTTTTTCGTTCGTTCGTTTGTTGTTTTTATTTTGTTTTGTTTTTGTTTTTTAAACGAGCAGATTTAGAGCATTATGTAACCGCACATGTTCGTTCGAGACAAGCGCAAACTTGGGGCAAAAGTTTCGCATGCTGGAATACAATATCCTTCATTTAATTAGACAAAATCGCAATTACACCACCAAACATCATTTATTAAAATTCAAATTATAACATTAATTTTGGAATTTGGAATAATGTTGGCGGTCTGTGCACATTACACTTTTAATTGTCTTCTTTGAACTAAATTCTTGCCTAGAAATGGCAGTGTTCAATATTGTTATAGCAGCATTTTTTAAATAACACCGGCAAAGAAAGCAGGCAAATACTTGGGCATTAGATATTTTTAAATTATATTGTAAATTTAGAAATCAGAGTGAGAATTACATTTTATTGGAGTTGGTTTTTATGAAATTGCACATTGTTGGCATATTTTTTTTACTAAATAGAGAAAATACCATAGAAATTGCATTTGCCAATAAGAGGTAATCAGTTTTAATGAAATTTCGTCTTATTGATTATAATTTAAATCAGGTCATATTAGTAGTGATGGTCCCAAATCCCAATATTAGCTAGAGTCCGAATATGGACTATTCTTAAAAACTTGTATATGCCATAATTATAGTAAGTAACAAATTCTGTATAACTATCTTTCACAGGGATTTAATTATTCATTTTCAAGAATTTTAAGTTCGGTTGACAAACGGACGTCCAATTCTTCTTACATATAATAGAATTTGTTACAACTATTTAATTGGTTTTCCTTGCCATTTTGTAACTTTCCATTTACCCAATATAGTGAAAGAAAAAAATGCATTAGTAGCAATATTTTGAAATACCACCATAAAATAATTGCATACAATTTTGTCCAAATTTATAAAAATTTAAATCAGCAGCTATAATTTTAGTAATTATGTAAGCAACATCTTTTTGTTTATTTCACTAACTAACTATTACGTTTCTTGGACATGTCATTTTGTAATAGTTAATGAATCACGACATAAATTGAAAGAAAAAACCTATTTTTGCTATGTTTGCTGACCCATCAAAAATTCGATGTAATTGTTTAAAAGATGGAAGTGGGTGAACGCGTTTGTTTTAATTTGTGTGTTTGTTTTTTGAATAATTGTTGAACAATCCACGATATATTTTACTTAGTAAAAACGCCTTCTCAGGGGAAATTAAACTTTCCGACATTTATATTTTTTTCGCTGTGTATTTGCGCATAACCGAAAATGATGAATTTTTTTAGTATAGTTTAGTTGTTTAAATTAAAAAAAATAGAACATTTTCTATTTATTTGGTCGTTTTTTTAAGAATGATTGCGAAATATTAATTTGTATTTAATAATTGCGACCAAGTTTAAATTATGAAATTAATAAATGCGACGAAAATTAATGATTTTTTATAGTTCAATTGTGTACATTAAAAAAAAAGAGAAACGTTTTCTATTTCTTGTTAAAAGAGAATGAATTTTATTTTTTCTCCCCTTCGAACGTCGAATAGAAATTATTTTATTAAACGTCAATGTTTTTTTTGGATGGCAAGGAGTTTTTCAGTAAAACACAATTAAAAATAAGAATTTTCGACAAGCGAAATCTATTTGGCCATTTTCAAGGATGATTGCGCATTGCATCCAAATAAGGCGGAAATATTAATTTGTATTCAATAATTGCCGACCAACTTCGAAATTATGAAATTAATGAATGCGCCCGCCAACAACTTTTACATCCCCTCCGGCACAGCAAATCGCTTCAATTAAAAGACGATTTCAATAATCAATCTACCAATTCAATTAATCTAATTTTTTTTCTTCGTTGCAACGGCTCGCGCACAATAAATTCAAGTAATCGTCGAATGCGCGCAAAATAATTCCCAATATAAATCATTCACCTTGACGTACCTATATATATAAAAGAGTTTATTTTTTTCTGCTTTTATATAAATCAAGAAATTTAGCTTTCATGTGCGCACCAGCACCACCGGCGGCAGCAGCGTATAATCATAAAAAATTTATGAACGCATTGAGATATCAATCGGCGGTGATCGTCTAATAATTCATAGAGAAAATAATCATTGCGTCGCGTTCGATTCCTCCCAGTACGCGAGCGTAAAATTTCTTTACACGCTTGACATACATTGTGCGATTAACCTTCAATTAAAAAAAAATAAAAATGAAGAATTTGCAGACGAATCAATAATCGCGTAATTACACTGTATACGTACGTATACTTGTTTGTCAATATTTGGAAAAGCTGAACACATGCAAGGATGAAGAAGACGTAACGAGTATTTTTCGCATATTCAGTGAAAATTTGCGTTTCGCTTAAAAATCGATGAATTATAGTAAAAACCGTTACAATTTAAAGTAGACTTTTAGTTTTTAATAATGCCAAAATGTTAATTTACTAATATATCTGTTACTTTACCGTACGTGGTAGATAAGTGACTTTTGCTCTCAATAATCGCGGGATTACAATGTACGTATACTACTGATCATGCAAGAATGGAGATATAACGAGTATTTTTCGCATATTCAGTGAAAATTTACGTTTTGCTTAAAAATCGATGAATTATATTAAAAACTCTTACAATTTGAAGTAGACTTTTAGTTTTTAATAATGTCAAAATGTTAATTTACTAATATATCTGTCACTTTACCGCACGTGGTAGCTAAGTGACTTTTGCTATCAATAATTGCGGAATTACAGTGTACATGTACTATTGATCATGCAAGAATGGAGATATAACGAGTATTTTTCGCATATTCAATGAAAATTTGCGTTTCGCTTAAAAATCGATGAATTACATTAGAAACCCTTACAATTTAAAGTAGACTCTTAGTTTTTAATAATGCCAAAGTGTTAATTTACTAATATATCTGTTACTTTACCGCACGTGGTAGATAAGTAACTTTTATTATCAATGATCGCGTAATTATAGTATACATATTCTACTGAACATGCAAGAATGAAGAATTTCTAAGAAAATTTAAAAAAACCTTTAATTGTATTTATCCAGCATTAGTTTCCATCTTACGTAATAATTATAAACTTAATCGATTTGTGTTCCGTAATTGAATCAACTAAATACTAATTAAAACTTATCAGAGCTTAAAATGTGCGAAGA